>VDFB02096504.1:40803-79737 GCA_007258455.2 Sequoia sempervirens | reverse complement strand
AGGAAGGGTATCATAGCAAATGATTTTGGTATGATTGCTTTAAATGGGGGTCACATCAATGGACTATGGTATTGTTATATAGGGTTGGATGCAAAATGATAGGTGTGTTTGCACATTGTCTTATTGCTACAATTTTTTGATAAGGTCAATAAGTTATGTCTAGAAGTTTTTCTCTCCTATGTAAGACTCTTCCCTAATATTCCTTTGTTCATTCTCTCCTTGGATGTGGACTCGAGAAGGGGTATGTTTTCTTGAAATTTTTTCAATCAAAACTTCCTTTATCTTGAGACACATTTAGCATGGAAATTTGATGAGAGATAGAAAACTCAAAGGAGATTGATTTTGGTGTGTTTGCTTTCTTTTTTAAAGTTGTGATGTTTACTTTGATTATTGAATATTTCTTAGATGCCTCGTGATGGTTTCAAGGGATTCTCTCTTTCTTTTAGTTTTTTTGGATGTTTAAATGATTCTAAGTAAATGCAAAAATTTAAATACATTAAAAAAAACTCTTATCTAATTCTTCCCTTTTCATGTTTTTCTAAATTAAAGTGTGAGTTAATCAATCTACATGCAAATAACAACTTCTATATGACATTTTAGGTGCAATTACACACCACGTTTTTGTTGTGCTTTCAATTATGAGGAATTTCAATGAAACTTCCAATCTCCTTACAAGAAAAGTATAGAAAGATCTCTAAATTGAATCCACATTGAAAAGCAATAGTGAATCTAAGCTAAACTAAGCAACAATAACATAGTGTTATAATTCTTAGGCAAGAGTATGTGATCTAACTAATAAATACAACTTTTAGTAAAGAAATTGCTTTTTGAAATGAAAGAACTTGGAAGAATCTTTGAAGCTTTTTGTGCAATTATTACAGTTATGGAGAATCTAGCTTTTATTCATAGTTTCTTCTCCTCTTCTAACCTTGGGGTACTCCACTTGATGGAATGGGAAGATGCAAACTAGGATTGATAATGAAAGAAGGTAAAATAGCTTCCATGGGCAAGGCTATAGTCTAAGTAAGAGAATTCAAGATTGATTTGATTTGGTAAAGAGGCATGCGATCTTCAAAACTAATCCAAGTTCTTAGAGGAAGGGATATAGAGCTTGTAGCAAATACTTATACAACAATCTTTCTATATTATGAGAACAAGGTACCAGATTGATAGATAAAGGAAGGGATTGATTAATTCATCTATTCCACCTAGTTATATTAAAACTCAAGCAACTTTACTTTTTAAAATTTTATTTGAACTATGTGCTTATGTTGTGTTCTGGAATGAGAGCTTGAGGAGTTTAAGTAGGTAAAGGTGAGAGAATACTAAAGAAGAAGGAATAAAAACAAGTTTAGAAGGTAGTTGGGAAAAATAAGCAATCTCAAATGACTAATAGACATGCCAAATGATGACAAGGTTACTTATGTTGGGGTATGGGTTGCCTCTCTTCCCAAGTCGAGTTATTTGAGTGACCTTGCAACTTAACATGGGTTGCCTATGTGACCCTATAGCCTCTTAGGTGCCATCACAACTTATGGCAAGCAACATGATATTTGGATAGTGAGAAGGGAAAGTAGGTTAAGTAGAGGGAAAACAAAGGTGAAGGGCACTTGAAGGATGACACTAGAACACAAGGGAGACTTCCATTAAGGTGAAAAACATTGAGGAAAAATGAACATGCCACATGGTTCATGAGTCAGATTACCAAATCATCAATGGGAATGCATGTTGACCCATGCAATTTTGGGCGCCTATAGAATCATCATGCATTTTTGGAGAGGGATGTGAAGCATCACGAGGATAACCAAACAAAGAGTGACAATAAGGAATTAAAGGGGCCATATTTTACGAAGTATTAAAGGCTTAAACAATATAAAATTGAGAAGAATGTTGAAGAATTATATTTGGAAGATTAATCCCAATCCTCCTTGTGAGGAGATGGACCGTGACACCAACAAAGGGAAACCAAAGATTGAAAAACTAATAATTGATGTGTACATGACTGAAAAATTGAAAGGTAAAAGTGATAACCATGACTAGAGGAAAACACATAGTGAAAGAAGAGGGATGGAGAAGAAAGGGTTTGGGAAATATTGTGATAATAGGAGTGAGGATGGTGAACAATGAAATAAAATCTAAATTATAACCTCTACACAATCTCAAGGTAGCATGAAGATTGTACTTGTAGACATGCAAAATTAGCATCATGCATTCAATTAGGTCCATTCAACCAAGTTCACATTCATTCGCTCATAAAATTAATCAAGTTCATTTAATCTCTAAGGATTATCCACTTAAATTGAATAAATTAACTTTATTTAATTTAAGCCTATCATTCCCTCTTTCATTAAATAAATCAGGACTTTATTTAATTGAAATCCAAGTCATATTTCTCCCTCTTGATTTAAATAAATCAAAATATCTAAGTCAAAGAGGTCAAACTCACCTAATCATCATTAAGCCAGTCTAACCATGATTAAATGCTAATCCTAATCACCTGGATTCTCTAGATTTTGCCACTTGCACCAATAAATCAGCATTTTCACTCAACATGGCATCTTCCCTCAAATTTGAATTCAAAAGCAAGTTGAAAGGTACATCCAACAAGGCATTTAATATGTCTTACATGTCTTTTACATGTCCCCTTGCAAAAGTCAAACTGAGCATTAACTCTCAAATTCAAATTTGAATTTCCCCCTCTTGGGCACATTTCTCAAATCTTGCACACTCCTCAACCACTCACATGATGACAAGTGTCTCCATCTCATTGGCTTGATTCTTTATCCCACATTCATCCATTTGGCCAATCTCTCATCAAGAAAATCTATAAATGAAAGCTTCATCCTTCATCAAATCAGCTACAATCTTATGCAACTCTCTTCAATTGAGAGCTAATTTTGTCCATTACATCCTCATCACCAAGATTATCAAGGATTGGGAAAGGGCTATTTTCTACAATAGCACCAATCCAATATGAGATAGATATGTTTCATGTTTCTTTATAGATGTTTTAGTTAACTTGTGATTGTATTGCATTTTAAAAAGCATGTTGCATTATCTCATATGGATGTTTAAGATTTAGTTTAGTTTTAAAATGCTAACCATTTGTAGATTTTGACATCCACAATACTACTTAATTAACTCTATTTAATTAAAATTTGGATAGTGGAAGAGACAACAAGAATTATGATAGATTGAAATCATTGATAAAATTCCACAACATTCCCCGAAAATGCCGAAATTGGAGAATTTGCAATCCGCAACCTACCCTAGGGTTCCTTTGGGCACTGTGAATGGTGTCTCCTTCATGGGTGTGTCAGATGTTGGGGATTCTACTACAACGAAGGTTTTCTTCAAGGGATCGAACGGTATTTTGAAGGGTTCATCGAGGGTTTTGGTTGCTTTTGCATCGTCTTTGGCTTCTTCCCTAAGCACCAAGAATGAATCTGCTTTGTCTCTTGACACTCCATCATCACCCATTCATGGTGGAAACATTGATGGATTCACTCATACTGGGACAAATTTGTCTCTTGAGGGGGTACAATTACAAAATGTTTAGGCAACCAGGGATTTTCTTCAGGGGTAGGGGTGGAAAGGGTTTAAAAGCCCATTTTTGGAGGAGGCCAAATCTGGCCCTCAATCTCCACTAGACACTCCATAGAAACTCAAGAATTTTACTAGTAATAAGAGAATCGTGCAATGCTCAGGTAAACTCGTGTCTCTGGATTTCGATGACACTCTGTTGAAGGAATTGTGTGAAAATGAAGGTTTCTTTTTTGAGAATGGTTTAATCAAACAATTTAACCATCACTGGCCCAGTCTACCTGATCTTCATGATTGGATTACATAAGCATGGCTTCCACATATGGAGGGAAATCTTGAGATCTTCCCCTAAGGGGGTACAATTACAAAATGTTTAGGCAACCAACGATTTTCTTTAGGGGCAAGGTCGAAAAGGGTTTAAAAGCTCATTTTTGGAGGCGGCCAAATCTGGCGCTCAATCTCCACTGGACATTTCATAGAAACTCAGGAATTTTACTAGTAATAAGAGAATCGTGCAATGCTCAGGTAAACTCGTGTCTCTGGATTTCGATGACACTCTGTTGAAGGAATTGCGCAAAAATGAAGGTTTCTTTTATGAGAATGGTTTAATTGGATGATTTAACCATCACTGGCCCAATCTACCTAATCTTCATGATTGGATCACACAAGCATGGCTTCCACATATGGAGGGAAATCTTAAGATCTACCTTAGCGCGAGGGGTTTTTTCATTGTGGTTTTCAACTGCAAGAGAGACAAGAACACCATTATTAATTATGTTTGGATGTGGGAAGAAAATTTGCTACAACTGAAATCTTGGCCTCCATAATTTGATCCATCTACAAAATCGTTTTCAGTTTTTCCAATTTGGGTTTGTCTTCCAAACCTCCCCCTTCACTATTGGTTTGAATCATGCTTTGCAACAATTGGAAATTCTTTGGGCATTTTTGTTTATGCAGATGATAATTCTAAAAAATTTATCCACACAACTTTTGCCAAGATTTTGGTGGAATTGGACATCTCCAAGGATCTTCTAGCATAAATTATCTTGAGGGCCAACAATCAATGTTGGAAACAACCGTTAGACTATGAAGGTTTAATTTTTAGATATAGGAAGTGTTACCAAACTGGGCATATTGCAGCGGATTGCACAATAATCAAATCTCAACCAAATAGGGAGGCTTCTGGTGGAAGGACTCTTTCCTCCAAACACTATTATGTTATGCACCCTCCCAATCAAAATATACCTCCTTCAAAGTTGGATCTCAAGAAGCAAAAAGCGGGAAAAGACAAGGTAATTCCTCCAGAGTCAAAGGTAGATCAAAATTTACTACAGTCAAGCAATTCATGCCACTTGGAGAGGACAACATGTTCTCAATGGTCCTCGATTTCTAATACCTCAATAAAAGCAACAAAACAATCTGTGGAGACGATGAATGCTCCCTCCCCAAGATGCTTTGATGCCCTCAAATGGGTTGTGCTACGAGGATAAATCTAAAGGAAATTGTCAGCCAAACGAACAAGGTTGGACAAAAGTTAAAAGGAGGAGATATATTCCTCCACATCAATTGTCTAAGAAAGGAGAAATTGCAGCAACTTCATCTGGGTGGTGTGTTTCTATTTTGTCTCTTTTTTAGGATAGGAGCTCTTTGTTTTGGTTCACTATTGGCAAAGGCACTGTGAGTTTTTTCTCCAATTTGGAATCTCTAAATGCACCCCTATTAGAGGGTTGATGCAACTCTTCTTTTACTATATCTTTTACGGGAGTGGACCCCATGTCCACAACTTCTTACCGATCAAAAAATAAATGAATAAATAAAAGAATTATGATAGATTGATTTCCCAATTTATTACCCAATAGGCTACATACAGTGTGAGATTTGAGCCTGAAACAAGTCTTACGCCTGCAAACCATTGTTGAGCCGTTGGAAAACAAGTTTCAGCAGTCGTTTAATGGTAAAGCCTTCAAAATCTCACTTATCACATAAAAGCCAAATAAATATTGATTTGGCAGCTAGATGAGAACATTCTATTTCCATTTTTAGTGTTTTTTGTCAATTTGATGGCAACTTTCTTTTTTCATTTGCATTGCTTTATGTTTTAAATCTATATGCAAATATTTCAAAATCAGATAATACTTTGTTTCTTTAAGAAAAAATCTAAATTTGTCTATGTTTATTTCATTCCATTATTTAGCACCTTTCTTTTTCATTTGCATTGTTTTATATTTTAAATCTCTATGCAAATATTTCATAATCAAATAATACTTAATTTCTTTACGGAAAAAATCTAAATTTGTCTAAGTTTATTTCATTCCATTATTTAACACTTATTATTAATTGTTTAATCCAATCACATGCAACTAGAATTTGCAGTACATCCGTGCACAAACACATACTCTCTAACATATTAACATACATATAGTTTTGTATCGACGTAATCCTTGAACCTCCTTTAGATGCAAGTGCTAGTATAGATAGCTACCCATACTCGAACAACAATTTTATCAAAATCTTTAAAAACAAATGACCCACATAACAAGTTGAAAGTTGAAAATTGTTTTTAAAATCTTTTTAAAAAAGTAACCCACATAACAAGTTGGAAATTGTTTTAAAAGTGAGTCTAATTTCCATACATGAACGCCCCACACAAGAAATAGGTAGTTAGACAAAGGCATCGAAATAGTCAAGCCGGGGAAGACGCGGCGTTAATTAGTGGAAAGAAAAAACCAAGAAAAATCTAAAGCAAAAATAATTTTATCAATGACGGTGCCCCAGCTCAAGCCCTAACCCTAACAGATCAACTTTATAAACCCATGTCTCTGGTTTCAGAAATCCAGTCGAGGAAGGCGAGTTTTGTTTTAAGTTGTGTTAGGCCAGAGATGGTGTTGTTTTGTTCAATTTGTTTGGTTTCTCTGTGGAGGAAATGATAAGGGCAATGATGAAGTATTATAAAGGTCTCGTTCGGCGTAATGGTTAAAAACCTTGACGACGACTCATATATACCACCACCCATAATCCGAGCCCTTTTACTCGCTCTTTTCGAGGTTTTTTATTTCTCTTTTTTTCACTTTTTTGTTGGCTTAAACTGGTTTCCATTGATTCTGTGTTTTTTACGAGCGCGTTTGAGTTAGATTTGTCTGTGATGATTGTATTGGATGAAATTAAGCTGATCAATTTTGGATGATTAAAGCTTATACTGCCTTCCTTCTGAGACAGATATGTTTATTCATT
The DNA here is from genome assembly GCA_007258455.2 of Sequoia sempervirens. Taxonomy (NCBI): domain Eukaryota; kingdom Viridiplantae; phylum Streptophyta; class Pinopsida; order Cupressales; family Cupressaceae; genus Sequoia; species Sequoia sempervirens. The sequence goes on along the minus strand of VDFB02096504.1, from coordinate 72,963 downwards.
CGTTTAATTGTAACGGGGAGTATTATTGTATGTTTTTCCAATTAGGGTTTGTCTTAGGTTTCGCTTTAATTATAGATCGGTTGATCTGATATTAGCTCTAATGTGTTGTCTTTATGTCGAGCGATGATTTTTGAACGCTACGTGAAGTCACTAGGTTATCTTTTTCTGGGTGTTTTTATGGGTTTTTTAAGATCTGTCTTGTGGGTTTTTATGAGATGTCAAGATCATTTTTTTTGGGGTTTTTACGGCATTTCAAGATCTGATGACCTTTTAGAGCATATTATTTACAAGATCTCACCTTATACGAAAGGAATGAACAAAACCCTGTTTTCCCTTAAAATGTGTTTAACTAAGTTTTTATTATTTAGGTCATATAGATTGAATATGGAATGTGAAGTATCCTGACTTCAAACTGTTCTATGTGGGTATGGTGGGCTTTTCTTTGGATGGAATTGGCGTCCTTGGAGTTGATTTGAGATTCATAAAAGGCTGTGTCAAGGTAGTCGGAGTGGGTGGTAAGGGCAAAGCATACATTATTATGAAGCTTTTCCCTGAACCACCCATTCCATTTGCCTTAAAACACAAATCAGGTCTTAATGTAGCCAGCTCAAATCCCTTCTGTAAACGAGGGGCGCTTTTTAAAACTGAGGCAACAATCAGTAGCAGTGAGGCATCGGTGGTATTGACTGTCATCAGGCGAATAATATTGGAAGGTACTTCTTTATCGTTTAGTTGTATGCTTATAGATATCGTAAAATCTTTAAATGCTAGATATTATATGTCGTTACATTTCATTCTATGAACAGTAACAGATAGATTGATGCATATGTTAGTGTTCTGTGTAAATTGTTCTTCTCACAAGAAAATAAAGCCAAATCGAGACGAGAGTATCCTGATTAATGACCATGCTCTCATAATAGGGTATTAAGATTTAGTGTATTTTTTGAAATACTTAAGTGGGTGGTTCATGTATGATAAGCATGATTTTGGGTATATTAAAATATGCTCTAGTGGGTGCTGTTGAATCTTAGGGGTATTTCAGAAGGTTTAACTATACATATCTTGGAACTTTCCAATTTTTTTGAGAAAGCGTTATCTTACAACTGATTTTCGTAACAAAAGTTTTCTCCATTAAATTTTCTCTTTCCCGTAGATAGATTCTATTGTAATATTGGCATACTACATTTTATAGTATAATAAAAAAACACATTCTCCTCACATACAATAATTTATTTTGTAACAAATAATCTACTCTGGAGAAATTTCTTATTTCTCAGTACTTTCCATTATCAAAAAGTAAAATTCAGAGGCACTCTCCACAGTACTCTACACCAAGCCTGATTAGGGTAAGATGCCAGGAAGGGGGTTTCTTAAAAGATTTCAGGTGGTGCTGCTAAAAAAATTCAGCGGGTAATGTTAAACTGGGATATGGGATATTTTAGGAATATTTTAAAGCGTGTGGTCTCATTCATTCATGAATTTTATTTGTAATATTTTGATTGAAAATTAATAAATAATTTATTTATTTTTTAAATTATCTGACAGGAATTTAAAATTTCAGATGATTTCAGATAATTGAAAAGTGGTAATTTAGTGTATGGCTGGAATTTTTAGTTCCAGTTCCAGCCTCTCTATATAACCACACGCTTAGTGGAAATGTGTTTTCAATAGCATGTTTCATTCCTCTGATTATGAAGTAGAGAATATCTGAGCATAATGTACGGAAACTTTAAAGCAATGATTTTCAGGTTGGAGATGATGATACATCTGATTGTTCTCTGAAAATTGATGAGGATGCTTCAGAGGCTGTTTCTGATCCTACTGTTAATTTTTCTGTTAGAACTTCGGAGTGAGATTTACATGCACATATGATTTTGGGTATGTTCACTTGTATGGTCTAACTGATCGCTGATAGATATTGCTGGGTAAGTCCCCAGATCCATCATAAAAGAGAAATTTGAAATGAAAAAGATATGCATATATCAATATAATACAAGGTAATAATATAATTAATCTATATTATAGATGTAATTATACTTGCATGTATTTGGATATTGAGTATAATATTAAAAACTATATATATATATATATATATATATATATATATATTAGATAAGGATATAAAAGCTATAGATATATTAAATGGGTCCTTTTATTGATTATTTTTTTATAAATTAAATTATCCTTATATAATATTTATATCTATAATTATACATAGTATATTACTAGCACTTTCACTGGATAAGGGTGCATATATATATATATATATATATATAAAATTATGCATTAGAATATTTATATATTAGATAAGGATTAAAAGCTATAGATATATTAAATGGGTCCTTTTATTGATTATTTTTTATAAATTAAATTATCCTTATAATATTTATATCTATAATTATAGATAGTATATTACTAGCACTTTCACTGGACAAGGGTGCAAGAGTTATGCTGATAGACAAATATAAGTATAATTTTATGTGTGCAGATAATATGTTTTGCCAATTTTATATGAAGATAATATTTAAAGTAAGGTGTAGTTATATTTTTATACGGAGATAATATATAAGTAAGGTGTATAATTGTAATTTAAGGGCTTTATTAAAAACAGGGTATGTAATTTTATGTGTGCAAATAATACGTTTTTGTTTACCAATTTTTATGAAATAATATTTAAATTAAGGTGTAGGTATAATTTTAATTTAAGGCAAATCTCAGCTTCATTAAAAAACAGGGTAAGTAAATTTGTAATTGTAGTTACCTGTGCTAGATATAGCACTCAGGAAGTATGGGCAGTAAGGTCAGCTATTTTGACTATTGAAAAATACTTTCACAATGTCAGCTGATTCTAGCTATAGCCGTGAGAACTCAGCAACTATCTGTGGTTCTTACATCTATCGTCGACCCAACAATGGCTTCCATATCAAAAAAATCAATGGGGATGTGCAATGGTATAATTTACCATTGATTGTGAGATAGAGAAAACACTTCATTTTGGAACATAACAACTTTGTGAGAATATAGGAAACTTATGATTTTCCTTTTGGACAACAATTATTAGGTGCATAACGTTTTTCAACTTCTGTGCGTGCGGAGTTTTATTAAGTTATGATCTAACCATATTTTTAAAATTCTTTTTTATTAGTTTCATTTAGTAATATATTGCAAATTACACTACCAAACAATATTACAGTTAGTGTTTCACATGCTGTGGTTCACCGAGGTCTGAGGCTTCAAAGATGAATGGTAATGTCATGTGCTACAGTGATTTTATACAGTGTTCAAAGAACAACAGACATAAAATAAGACATCATTTATGTAATATATTCTTAGCATTCAAATTGATTTCCTTTCTTCTTAGTTGAGGAAACATGATCTATATCATTGAAAAAAACTACCATAGGTTTCTCATTAATTTGTGTAAAAAGCCAGCTTGTAGTGTATTACTCCTGACGGGGCAATAACCCCTTTTACAACAGATAAAAGATCAAAACTTGCTATCTTCACCCTCTCAACATGTAGGCGGCAATATGTTCGCAGAGCATGCGAGCGCCATTTTTATGAAGGTAATTGATAAATTAACCACAATGGTTTTGGTAGAGGAGGAATATTAAACATTGAATAATTTAGATTCTGATTTTTGACAATTTGATTTAACAAAAAGTCTTCATTGATCGGGACAAGAAGTTGCGCCAAGATATTTGAAAACTATTACGAGGCTTTGCAGTAATTGAATTGCTTGGAGTGGTTGTCATCATCTAATTATGATGGTGATTGCTGTCTCTGATGTTTTGTATTTTTCATTCACCTTTCATTCTATTTGTTGACATGGTGGGTAGTAGAGCAAATTTATTGCAGTTGAAAGCATATCAGATCTTGTGATAAGTTCTTTGATTCGAGGTGACATTTGGCCCGCCAGCAATGAACAAAATGTCTCCAAAAATATTTGCATTTAGTGCGACCAACATGCCAGCGATTTTATTCAATGCATAGATAAGATTTGCCTTTATGCCATAAAGCTTTGCTTTTATGCTGTAAAGATTTGCAATTGACTGAAAATAATATATATATGATTTGATCTATGATCCGTTCTAACCATGATAGGAAACTATAAACTATTTCCCGTTTAACAACCACCACCAGCTGTTTAATGGCGTAAGACAGATTTTGGACAGAAACCTCACACTATATATAGCTTATTGACTAATAGCTTAATGGAAATCCCTAGCTTCATCTATGTGCACCACACAAAATGTATTGCTAAAACATTTTATTTATGTATACATCATAAAATGTCTTACTTCATCTATGTGCACCACACAAAATGTATTGCTAAAACATTTTATTTATGTATACATCATAAAATGTCTTATATCATTTATCGGCTTTGTTTTAATGCGGACGGCGTTTACACAAAACCCAAATACCTACAACCAACACAATCTCACCATCATTGATCGATGCATTCTACGGATAAGAGTAAAATGATCAACGATGATGGTGACCAGTTTATAGTGAATAATGTGGCACAGATTTGTGAATGTGGAATGTCATTTGAACCCTTGAGAGCAGCAGCAGCAGTGAGCGTGGCCTTGTACGAAGCCCCTCCTTCCATCAAGGCCGCCTTCGCCTTCTCCCTCACTTTAATTCCCTTTTCTCCTTACATCAGTGCCCTCACTACTATCTCTCCACATCGCTCTCGTTACAAACCCATTTCTTCCCATCATTAGATCTAAGGCCACCTTTTCGTGGTTAACCAGCATAATCTGAACAACCTCTGTTCAGCGAGCTGGGCCAACTGATAATTGGAAAACCCCATAAGAAATGCTTTCCAATGTGGAGTTCCAACTGCAATGAGAAAGAAAGCCTTCGGTGGACGGTTGAGAAGGAATCGGAATTTGAGGGAGCCAGGTTAAGAATTTTAGTATATTTATCTAGTTACAATAAGAAAATTTAGAATATATATATACACTTTTTTTTAGTCAATTTGCATATACTAATATACATGCACTATATTGTGGTGTATAGATGATAATGTCTTTTCCATGTAAAATTGAAAATTTTGAAAATTTTCAAAATAAATGAATATATTGTATTTAAAGAGCATAGTATATAACATTCATATAGCAGTAAATATATATATGTGTATGGTTTTTAGATAATTTTTGTTTAAATGTATTCATATAATTGTCTACAAGATAGTGTAGAATATATAGGATACACAAAGTTTAAATTGTATAAACTTCAACAATGTAACCTGATGTGTAATGGACACCTCAAAGAGGTGAAAGATCAATTAGCAAAAGAAAAGTTTTGTTCTATTTTTTTTCATACATTTGTGTAACATGAGGTTAATTGGTATCTTGTAGAATATATAGGATACACAAAGTTTAAATTGTATAAACTTCAACAATGTAACCTGATGTGTAATGGACACCTCAAAGAGGTGAAAGATCAATTAGCAAAAGAAAAGTTTTGTTCTATTTTTTTTCATACATTTGTGTAACATGAGGTTAATTGGTATCTTGTAGAATATATAGGATACACAAAGTTTAAATTGTATAAACTTCAACAATGTAACCTGATGTGTAATGGACACCTCAAAGAGGTGAAAGATCAATTAGCAAAAGAAAAGTTTTGTTCTATTTTTTTTCTTACACATTGCAGTGGAGAAGTAATAGCTTAAAATAAATTATGCATCCACTTACAAGCATCTTAATATGATTCACACACAAGAAGATAGTTAGGTTCCATTACCAACCAGCTTCATGTTACCTCTGCAATAGGGAGAGAGGGAGGGATAGATAGAAAGATAAAGATGGAGATGGGAAATAATATATAGATATTTGTCTAGAGGGTTGGAGTAATAATGATATAGAGATAGAGGGAGAGATGGAAGAAGAAATTTAGAGAGAAATAGAGAAGCTAGGGGGAGTTGAATGGATAGAGATCTTGTCTCGAGATATAAGGGGGGAGAGGAACAGGGAGACACATAGATGGAGACATATAGATGGAGAGATAAAGAAGGTAAGAGGGAGATAATAGAGGTAGAGTGAGATAAAGATAGAGAGGAGAGGTTTTATTATCTATTTTAATATTATATATGGAAGTTTAACAATATCAATATTTAACTTTTAAACTGTATATAGTGGTAAATAATAAGCTTTTTTTTGGTATCATACAAGTATAAATACTTTATTTGACCTTTGAATAAATTATTGATATGATCCAAGCATTTAAAAATAAAAGAGGCATATATTTATTATTTTTATACCATTAATATTTCCTTGATTAATAGTATCATTATTTTAATTTAATTAAAATATTAATTATTTGTATTTATTGACAAATTTTCTCTTAAGATAATGTATATTGTTTTATAATCTTATAAATTACTATTTCTAATAATAAAATAAACATAATTATTGTAATTTTAAGTGATTTTATAATAAAATTTAACATTATTAGTTAAACTTCTCATTTTGTTCAACTCGATTGGCTAAAGTATCTTGTTGCATGCAAGAGGTCACAAGCTCTAGTGTTCCTCCAAACTCGTGGTGGTATTGGAGGGCATAGGTCATGTGAAAAAAGTTTACAAGGCGTATTGCGGTTTAGAGGGGGAGGGATACATTATAAAAAAATGATTTTGATAAAATAATATTTTAATACAAATAATTATAAATCTTAGATAAATATTAAGAATTTTTATATTTATTGTAAATTTAAATATTTTAATTAAATACAAAAGATAATATGACTATTTTTTATTTGTTTTCAAATTTTTTGTTCTTTTAAAAAATTATTTATATTCTCTAATTCAAACGTAAAAAAGTATGAAGTAAATAAAATAGTTTTAAAGTAATGCAAGGTAAAGACTCCAAAGGTTTTAAATATGTAGAAAATAAAGACCAATATTTTAAGATATTTAATAAATAAAATAACTCTTGGTTTTTATTCTTAAATACATCCATTTAAAAATGTAATATATATATATATATATATGGTTCCATTAGAGGTCAAAGGGCATCATTAGAATAAAAACCAAGAGTTATTTTATAATACATATAATTATAAATTATAAGTGACTTGAAGATATTATTGATATTGTGAATATGTCAATCTACTTTTAAATAATAATATATTATGTATTTTTAATCTCTATTTTATATTACATATAATTAAAAATTATAATGTATATAAATACATATAATTATAAATGACATACCTTTGTGTAATGTTGTGTTCACTCCTTTAGCCTTCACATATCCCTATATACACTTATTTGCATACATTTGTATAGACTGCATTATTGGATCCTCCATGATTAGACATTCATTTCTTACACAAATTTTACCATTTCCTCATCTTGATTCATGTGTATGAGTGTAAGATCAATTACACATCTACATATCTAACCCTAAATTTTTAAAATTCAAATTAAAAATTGTCTTACTTTTGCCCATTGCACTAGCCCTTAAGAGTTGACTAAACCAATATTTGTGCAATTAATTTTTATGTACATGAATTTGATCCTCTCATCCTAGAGCATTTAATGAGCAATCATGTTAGGAGAATGCTTTGGTGAGGTGCACGAAATTGAATCAAAGTTTACATGTTCATTATAGGGAATTGTGTGTTTGTTGATCCTTTCCTTATTGTAAAACCTATTTTTTGGGGTTTGATCTAGGAGAACATTTCCTCTATTGATCTCGACAACCCATTAAAGCTATTCATAAATATTGTCAATCTAGATAGTAAAACAAATAGAGATGAATTCAATGAATCAAAGAACAAGAGTGTAAAATGAACAAGATTAGATCCACACAAAAAATAATGAATTTATAGATGTAGAAGTGATTTAGAGGCACAAACTTGAATTAGGATAGAGTACATGTCAAAAAGTCTATATTCCAAAAGGTCTGAATTTGTCCATTTGTTGAGTTGGACTCACATGTAGATCTTTTTTACTTCGATGTGATGGGAAAAGTAGATGAAAAATTGGTAGCCTTGACAATACTAGAGTATTTAACAATGAAGATGTCAATTGCGACTTCAAGATATCTAACCCACAAATTGCACATACCATGCCAATCCATTTCCATGTGTTGGAATATGTAATATCATTTATGTTAGGATTGTTTTTGGGACATATACTAGACAATACATCTATTGAAATCACACTTGCTGTGAAAGGAATTGATTGATAATACAATACCAACCCTAATTGTTTCTAACAAGCAAATTGGAAACTATGAAAAATCATGTACACCTACCCAATTGTTTGGTAGGTTTGATACAAATTGAATATTGCGTTTGCAATTTAAAGCATATCAAAATAAAAGCTCAGGAAGCATAGGTCATTGCAATAATCTCCAAACAACATTAGGCAAGCAAGATAGATCTATTTCATCTAAACTTTGAGTCAGTTTCACAACATGTATGTTGCATAAATTAAATTTTATTATGTCATTGGAAAATTGCTTTTGTAACAAACTTCTCTTAATGAATTGAAGGTTGTTAGAGTAACTCATCAATGTATCAATGTTTAAAGCATAACTACTCAAGTACACATCCACCTTCCTTACAAGGTTAACTTGCTAGAAGAACAACTACCCAAGTGTTTGGAAAATTTAATACTAATTTAATAACTGCATTTGCAGTCTAAAGCATGTCAAAACAAAAGCTGAGGTAGCACATAGTTGTAGATTTGAAGCAATGAGGCACATTTGAGCTACTTATCAAAGCCATGGGCGAGTGGGAGAAGCCATTCAAAGCCCTGTTGGGAAGGATTTCATTGTTTTTTTAATCCATGATATGATAGTAGTGGGCTTCTCGCATCGTTTGCAAATTGGGCATTCCCACATTTGTTGCCAACACATTTATTGCTAGTTTAGGTTTCCTTATAGGTCGATAAGCCATTATAACAAAGAAGGGCATAATAGCCCCAGATTTGACAATGTTGTCACTAGGTTTCTCCTCAACTCACATCTGCCATTCACTATTTGGAGCTCGAAAGAACAAAGCGATTCATATATATACTAACAACAAAATATTTGTAGGAAACTTCACAGTTGGAAATTGATGGCAAAAAGCAGAGGAAATTTTAAATTATTGTAGTGCATGATGTGATTGTTCTCTGGTTGTTAGAAATTCATTAATTGCGCCCAATATTGGATGCAATCTGTTTAATATTGGAAGTGATTTTTCCCTGAAATATCTCACTATCAAAATAGCTGGCGTCTTGAAAACGTTGAATGAAATAACAGTGAACAAGGGAAAAAACTAATGAATCAAAACTACAAAAATCGAACGACTTAAATTATTTGAATCATCTTGCATCCCTTCTTGAGCCATCAATCCAACAAGTTAGCTCACACCATTCACATAGGAAATGTCTTCAATGTGAATACTTTTTTGTGTTTGGAGAAGTTGAATGAATTGGAGAGAAATGGAGGGAATGCCCAAGAAGCATATAAAATGATAAAAAGTATTTCTATATTTTAAATGCACTCCATAATCAAAGCAATAAATTTAGGGTTATTAAAGTTATAGTTATTTGATTTTTTAAAATTTTAAAAAAATAAAATAATGAAAAAACTATTAATTAATTAATATAATTTTTTTTATTTAAAGGACATCTAGCATGGATCAAAAGCCAAAGGCATTACAACAATCCAACCACCAAGAAATAGACAACAAACCACACAACCAAAGTCTAATCAAGAACCACACAAATCCTCCCACTCACCCCCTGCCAACCATCTCTAAACTAAGAAGTCAATTAATTAATATAATATTATGGTCCATCTATTTTTTAATTTAAATTAAATAATTATGACAAACAATTTGTCAAATTAATTAAATCAACATCATAATTTATATAATTTTATTTTTTAAATGGTGTTCACATGTTACACATATTATAATGCAACTTACAATAGTATTTAAAAATAATAATCATTTCAATTAATTAAATATTTAAATATAAACATTTATATTGATAATATCTTGTTAATATGCTAATAATGTTTTAAAGAAATAATAATATTAATAAAATATTAAAAACATGTCAATTAATTAAATAATTTAAATGTTAACTATCACATTCAATATAGAAACAATATGATAAAGAAATTCAAAAATTGAGAAAGAGCTATTACCTAGAATTGTCCCCATAAAATAGTGTTATACCTGAATTTCTTACATGTAGAATGCCCCTCCTTTTGTGGAGGGGAGTGTACCAAGTCTAATAATTTTGTAATTGATTGCTTTTTCTTTGTTACTCTTAGTAGCAAATAGTTAAGGATAGGGTTTAGTTTGTAAATAACCAAATAAAAAATTGGTGTATAGTACAACAAATATCTTAATAAAAGGGAAATCAAAATTAAATATTGAAGTTTTGTACAAATGATATTAAATTATTTATATAATATAGGAGTGGCATATAATAATATAAAATAATATTTATATTAAATTATAATGAAAGATAAAATATGAGAAAGTGATATTAAAATAAAATAAATGAGTGAATTATGTATATTTTAATTTTAGATGTCAAGAGTGATTAAAATTAATTAAATATTTTGGAAAAAATAAAATAAATATTAGAAATTGAAATGTTTTATTTCAAGTGAACAAAGAATTATAATTTATGTAATTATTTGATTTATTATTAACTAAAACAAAATTATTCTAATAAAAGTAACAATGTAAAAAATTATTTGAGATGGAATCAAAGTCTGTGAAATTCAAATCTAGAGAGTAAAGTGCTTGCATATGTCTTAATAAAATTTGAGATGTAGGAAGCCAATCTAAGGTAAAATAGATAGATCATGAAGTACAACAAGACTTTTGAGATTGTGGTTTATTTTAAAATTTGATCTTAATACATATTTTTATGTTTTATCTAATATTTAATATAAGATCATTATCATAAAAGTAAGATATTTTTTGTGAGATTGATTTAATCTTCATTAGAATAACTTTGGTTGAGGTGTAACTTTTTGCCCCAATTTTGTAATTTTGTTTTGATTAAGTAAGAAAGATTTTGAAAGGGCCCCAACCCTTATATAAGAGAAAGATAGATCATGAAGCACAATCGATAGCAACTAATGTCTAAAAAATAGCAAATGACAACATGAGGAACAAGATTAAAAGATCGATAAGCCCACCCAAAGTCAAGGTGGTTTAAAAAATTGTTCCAATCAACTTTGCTTTATCTCATAACAAAGATCATTCTCCCCAAAAATAACCTTTTTGGGGTAGAGAGGAGACATTCAATCATTGACAAAACCATCTCCCATCTTGAAGGCAATAAATGAGGGGTTCATCAACAAGCAATGCATTGGGGGTACTCTTTAAGATCAAATTTAAGAACTTTCTAATAGACAGGAGTAATGGAATCCTCCTTAGCAGCTTTATGATGATCCTTCTTCTTCCAATCAAATTGCAATTTCTTATTCTTAAGACAAGTAGTGGAGGTATGGCCCACTTTACCATAAGAAAGACAAATGATCATGGAGTCTTCATAGTCTATATGTTGCACCCAAGCTCCAAATTTTGTTGTATATTAAGTGTTTTGGTAGTTTAAATAATGTTGATCAATGTGTGCATTGTTTGATTGCCCTTTAATGGGGTGTGGAGACTTGAGATCTAATGTTGGGGACTTCTTAAGGGGAATACTTGGTTTTGTCATATTAGCTTGCAAGTTATTTTATACTATTAATAAGCTTTTATTAGTGGTGGGTGGCAATGTTTTGGTAGCTTTGTTTAATCAATGTTTAGTCACACCCTACTGGAGTGTGGGGATTTGAGGTTTAACGAGGAGCTTAAGGCAATTTTTTTCCATATTTAGGGTGTGCAATGTATTGTGTTTTGGTAGCTTCCAAAGGTTTGATAAATGTTCATTCACTCTCTCACCCCATGAATGAGTTGTGGGTATTTGAGGTCTAACAATGAGGAGTCTAAGGCAAATCTTTTTGCCATATTTGGGGTGTGCAAGGTATTGTGCTTTGCTAGCTTTAAACGGATTGATAAGTGTTCATTCACTCACCCCATTAATGGAGTGCAGGTATTTGAGGTCTAACAATGAGGAGCTTAAGGCTAATCTTGTTGCCATATTTGGGGTGTACAAGGTATTATGTTTTGGTAGCTTTAAAAGGTTTGATAAATGTTCATTCACTCTCTCACCCCATGAATGAGTTGTGGGTATTCGAGGTCTAACAATGAGGAGTTTAAGGCAAATCTTTTTGCCATATTTGGGGTGTGCAAGGTATTGTGCTTTGCTAGCTTTAAACGAATTGATAAATGTTCATTCACTCACCCCATTAATGGAGTGCGGGTATTTGAGGTCTAACAATGAGGAGCTTAAGGCTAATCTTGTTGCCATATTTGGGGTGTACAAGGTATTATGTTTTGGTAGCTTTAAAAGGTTTGATAAATGTTTGTTCACTCTCACCCCATTAATGGGGTGTGGGGATTTGGAGTCTAATAATGAGGAGCTTAAGGCAAATTTTTGATTTATTACTCTATATGGTGTGTGCAAGGTTTTTTATTGCTAATGAACTTTTATCATTAGTAGGCCCACTTGTTATTTGACATTGTTGATTTTTGGGGAATGGGGCAATGGAGAATATTTTTAAGATATTTTAGTTAAAAAATATGAAATTTCTTATAAATAACTAGGCTTATGCTTATTTGTACTTAAGAATTTGCTTTGAATGGACGAGTTTTACATGTCTTATGTGCAAATCGATTTCTTAACTTCTTTGTAATTAGGCTTCTCATTTTGTATGCAATTGAATTAGTAATTAGTATTAAAATTTGAGACTTAAGTAACCTTTATTCTTGTTAGTTATGAATAAATTGTCTAATATAATTTTATGAATGCATTTTTATTGTTTTGCAGACTATTATATAGCAAGTATCAAAGCTTTGAGAAGAATTTGTCCTTTAACTTCAATTGTTTGATTTTTGTAGCTTTGTTCCATATTTTTAACTTTTCACATTTGATGATCATGTAGTGCAATTTGTTGTGAAAAGACAAGCTAAGGTCCATTTTCTTTGTTGCTTGGTTGGACCTTATATCTCATCCCAATTAAGATTTGTCTAAGGTTTTAGTTTATTGGTTTTTTGAAGTGTGAATTGTTTATTCACTTGATAACTCTATTTTGCGAGAGAGGATTTTTATTAGATTGATCTCAACCTTCTAGTCTAAAGTTTGTTGGTCATTTACCTTTGAACCAAAGACTAGTTGAATCAAAATTAGTTGCAAGCTACTCTTACTGAAAATCCCTTCATAAATTAGCCAAATCTCACAACCATGGTAGCTTTGTTTGGAACATTATTCCTTGTATTTGTACAAAAAAAAATCTTGTCCTATTTGTGAGAAAATGTTGTAACCCCTACTAAACACATAAGATGCAACTTCGATGTTTTTAGCAACATCCTTTCAAGGCAAAGCATTGGATTTGTAGAGAATATTGAACTCTATAAAATTTTGTATAATGTTAGGGAAAAGTTACATAATAGATTTAAGGAAAGGCTAACAATTGAACACTATTAAATAGCTCCCATGGAAAGTATAACTAACTTCAACAATAGATTTCACAAGATTTAGAATATAATCTCTCAAAGGGATAATATTTTCTTTTAAAATGGTATTTTTATATTACTTGAAGCCTTCAATCTTGAGATTTTGTTATGATTCAATCAATGGGCATATTTGACTTGTTTGTAGGTTATGATTTAAAAGTGAGGGTAGAAAGCAACTATGATATAGACAACATGGAAACTAGTAACTAGGTGTACAATTGAACACCTCATGTGCAAATGTAGCTCCTACTATAGTGCTTATCTTAGAAATTCTCCAAGTTCCTTCCCAAACTACAAACAAGCTGGAGGAAATGAAAGAATATTTGAGGTTGTAACCAATGAACTAAATGTCTTAAAAGGCAACAAAAGACTCCCTCTTAGGCTATATTACCAAAACAATGAGGGCTATAAGTCTCCTAATTAGTACCAAAACCTTCAAAACCAATATCATCTCTAACTTGTGCAAGTCCCAACTAGGTCCAATGCAAATGTCTTCATGAAAAATTCCTTCATATAATTTTACAAGACATTGATTATGTGTAAAATAATTTGGTTGAAGACCAGAATGTGTGGTTATTATCCTTGTGCTACTTTCCATGCTCCAAGTCATTGCCTTAGCAAACCCAATGAGAAAAAATAAAGCGACTTTAAATGCACAATTTCAAGATATGTCTATTGAACTCTACCTCTAAAGGACAACTAATACTAGTTAAGCTCTACTCGCTTGGGATGACGAGGAAATATGACAACAATGAGGTGGTAGCAATAGCAAGCAAGCTAATAGTATAAGCAAAGCGACCCCATTCCTCCAAATTTAACCAAAAATATATATTTGATCAAAGCCAATTAATAAGAAATTAAAACAAGTACACATGAGATATGACAAACCGAACAATCGAACAAAATGAAAGAGTGATATACAATCGTAGCCAAGTTGTCATACACAACAACCTTGAAGTAAGAAACAATAGGGTACCCTAAGTTTCAAACTAGACAATGCTAGAACCAACCTTATTCAATCTCACACCCTTCAATCTAGTATGAGATTGGGAGACAAATTTGGAAAAACCTTTCTTCTACCTTTGTACAATAATCCATGAAATAATATCATTCAAGTCCTTCAAACTAGAAGCAAGGGGATTCCTCCATAGAGGGCCCATCTATATGCATAGTAGGAACATTATTTTGTTGAGGTGGAGCATCGTATGCCCATCACATGAGTAGGTTCAAGCTAATTCAAAGCTAAAGGTATAGCAAGCTAAGTGACTAGAGTAGAAGGTGTTTGGGATTCACCAATGAGAGTCAATGGAGTAGTAGGGGCGCAACTCTAAGAGTAGAAGGGGTATGCCCACCACATGAGTAGGTTCAAGCTAATTCAAAGCTAAAGGCATAGCAAACTAAGTGACCAGAGTAGAAGGTGTTTGGGATTCGCCAATGAGAGTCAATGGAGTAGTAGGGGTGCAACTCTAAGAGTAGAAGGGGTATGCCCACCACATGAGTAAGTTCAAGCTAATTCAAAGCTAAAGGCATAGCAAGCTAAGTGACTAGAGTAGGTGTTTGGGATTTTCCAATAAGAGCCAATGGAGTAGTAGGGGCGTGACTCTAGGAGTAGAAGGGGTGGGACTCCCAATCTCATGAGATCCAAATTCCCAATAAAATTTGACATATTGAGAAGAGACTTCCACTAGAGAGTTGGAGGCTATATAGTCAAGTGATTATTGGTATTCTTCCACCATGTCATCACACCCTTGCATCGAGAAAGTGGATGATTATCAACTAGGTGGTTGATGGTAAAGCATCACTTACAATTGAAGGGGAGACCCTCATAATCAATTGGTTGAGTCTGAGGCCTATCCCCCACCATTAAAATCATGTCCTCGTGAAGAAGCTTGGAGATATTAATCTCCACAACAATATGAGCAAAAGTAGAGTGACCCATGAAGGAAGTGATACTTTCAATCTTTAAGAAATGACCAACAAAGTTGCCAATAGACTCATAACAAGAAGCTTCCTAAAAGTATAGAGGAAGATTCAAAAAGCAAATTCATATAGGTTTAACATTGAAAGGTTCAGAAAAGGGGTTGAGGGAAGTTGTCAAAGGCATGATTGAGAGAGAATGCTCTTCCAACATCCACAATCTACCATCAAGCACCAAATCCCTATAGTCAAGTGATCAATTAATAAATGTCTAAAAAAAATGTATAATACATTTTTACCACAAATGTTATATAACATGTTTGTGATTTGATCAATTGATTATTGTTCCAGTTTATGATTAATTTTAAATATAGTCAACAATTGACCAAGCAACTTTTGAGAAAATTGATGGTACAAAAGTAGACAAATGCAAAGCAATAAACCAAGAACATAAATTTATGCAAGAAAAAGCCACAAGTAAAGGTCTCACAATATTTTATTATCTTAAAAATCAATTCATTGTTAAACCAAGAATAGAAACTAATGCAAGAAAAAGCCACAAGCAAAGGTCTTGAAATATTTTATACATTAAGAATCAATTCAATGTTACAACGATCCACAATTCATCTCAATAAATATGACTCTTTCCAAAAAAAAAATCATGTACAATTACATGTATGGCCAAAAATGTTTAGTCCAAATATTTTTCTTCAACATGACATGTCAACTATTGAGAAAATTGATGGTACAAAAGTAGACAAATGCAAAGCAATAAACCAAGAACACAAATTTAAGCAAGAAAAAGCCACAAGGTCTCACAATATTTTATGATCTTAAGAATCAATTCATTGTTAAACCAAGAACAAAAACTAATGCAAGAAAAAGCCACAAGCAAAGGTCAAAATATTTTATATATTAGGAATCAATTTAATGTTACAACGACCCACAATTCATCTCAATAAATATGACTCTTTCCAAAAAAAAAATCACGTATAATTACATGTATGGCCAAAAATGTTTAGTCCAAATATTTTTCTTCGGCATGACATGTCAATTATTTGATGGCTTGATACATACCTCTATTGCAACACGTTCACCTTCTAAACTAAAGTTTTAAGTAGGAATGCACTTCTTGGTAGACCTTGCACTCACTAAGTATATCTTTCCATATTTTTTTATGAAAATAAGATTTGTTACTAACTTGACAAATGTTTCTCATATCATGGTACCGTGTATTTATTATTCCACTATGGAGTATGCAATCACTATTGTACACACGTAAGATTTGTTACATATCATGGTTACTGTTGTATTTGCTATTCCACTATGGAGTATGTAATCACTATTGTATACAACAGAAGATTTGTTACTAACTTGACAAATGTTTCTCATATCATGGTACCGTTGTATTTATTATTCCACTATGGAGTATGCAATCACTATTGTACACACGTAAGATTTGTTACATATCATGGTTACTATTGTATTTGCTATTCCACTATGGAGTATGTAATCACTATTGTATACAACAGAAGATTTGTTACTAACTTGACAAATATTTCTCATATCATGGTACCGTTGTATTTATTATTCCACTATGGAGTATGCAATCACTATTGTACACACGTAAGATTTATTACTAAATTGACAAATGTTAATCATATCATGGTTACTGTTGTATTTGCTATTCAACTATGGAGTATGTAATCACTATTGTACGCACGTAAGATTTGTTACTAAATTGACAAATGTTTCTCATATCATGGTTACTGTTGTATTTGCTATTCCACTATGGAGTATGTAATCACTATTGTACACAACATGTTTTAACAAGGAGTATTACTAAAATATTAGAAATAGACAAGCATAAAACTCAATTGAATTGAGATGTGTTTGGTCAAATTGAAAGCAAATGGTCTATTTCAAATTTTGAGTTTCATAAATCAATTGAAATCAACATCATAGGATCAAATATGCAAAAACCATATATCTCAATATCACCCAAATTTGTTGATGTAACTTTTTCAAAAACTCTCAAAAACTAAGTTCAATTTATAATAATTATCATTTAGAATACATTACATCCCTTTTTAACACTTCACCCATGCTATGTGTCCTAATTGACACTTTAAGTTAGAATTGAATATGAATTGTGAGTTCCTAACTAAAAAAATGTTATACATTTCACACAATTTTTAACTATTGTTAGCATTTATAGTATAATAACATGACCCTAACTATATACCACTCCCTTGACACTTCACCCATGCTATGTGTCCTAATTGATACTTTATGTTAGAATTGAATATGAATTGTGAGTTCCTAACTAAAAAAATGTTAATACATTTCACACAATTTTTAACTATTGTTCTTTTATGATTAAAATCATGATGCAACTCATGAGCCAACACTTCTTCGTCAATTATTCACTTCTCATCATCCACAACCAATTTAACCCCAAAAATCAAAGTTGGTGAGCATCGAACAATCTATAAGTCTTCATGCCTCAAAAATCGTAGAAAAATATTCCTTACACTAGATAGCATTAAAGTGTTTAATGCTTCATCCAAATAATCATCTTAAATATCACACTAGTATGACTTCTTGTTTATAATAGAATGAACATTCATATTCAATATCATTTAAATGACTTCTTTGTTTATAATGAACTGAAGAGCAATGAACATGTCCCTATTCTTTGACCCTTCCAATTTACTACCTAACAAATTTAACATCTATAAATAAAAATTTAAAAACCTATATTGTAATGAACCTATAATATTAAATTACATTTATAAACCTTTAATAAAAAAATAAGGTTACAAACAATAAACAAAGAAAAATATATATGAACCCAAAGCGTTCAAGATTTTAAAGAACTCAAAAATTCATTGCTTGAGAGAAATGGAATCCATATGTTAGCTTTATTATCTGCCTATGTAGATAATAAGATAACATATGGATTCCAAGGCTAAAAAAATGGGGATGTGGAAAATGGAAATTCAACCCCAAACATAGCAAACTTAGATTTTAAATTATTTCACCACCTAGATCTGTCTATTGGGACAGATGTATTATTAATGAATTAGCAGATAATCTAGAAACATTCTAATAAGAAAGTAAATACAAAATTATTAAAAAAAAATTATATCAATATTTCAGTTAACCCTTCCTAGATAGTGAGGACATTCTCAATATAAAAATTTAAAAAAAATAAAAATAATTATATCAATATTTCAATTAACCCTTCCTAGATAAGTGAGGACATTCTCAATATAAAAATTAAAAACAAAGAATTATAATATCAAAAATACGCTTTTGGACATTAAAGAATTTTGAATATCATATCAATACTCAATTCAATAGGAACTTAAATTTTATCCTCCTAGTTGACTACACATTCATGTTATTTAATGTAATTAATTGAAACATTCTAATAAGAAAGTAAATACAAAATTATATCAATATTTCAGTTAACCCTTCCTAGATAGTGAGGACATTCTCAATATAAAAATTTAAAAAAAATAAAAATAATTATATCAATATTTCAATTAACCCTTCCTAGATAAGTGAGGACATTCTCAATATAAAAATTAAAAACAAAGAATTATAATATCAAAAATACGCTTTTTGGACATTAAAGAATTTTGAATATCATATCAATACTCAATTCAATAGGAACTTAAATTTTATCCTCTAGTTGACTACACATTCATGTTATTTAATGTAATTAATTATGATACACAATGTTCTGTGAAAAAAAAGGTCATTTAATGTAGTAATTATGATGCACAATGTTTTGTGAGATAATAAAATCTTCCTCTTAAAGAGGAGGTCATTAAGAGATATTAAAATATAATTAATAATCAAAATATCAATAAATTATAATATTAAACAGAAAATATCTAAATCGAAACAATTTTTAACTTATACAATATATAAAAAGATAACTACTTTTCAATATAATAATTTCTTTTCCATTCTTTGTCTAAATTTAAAATGTCAATTATAAAAGCCGTAAAGACCTTCTCCCTCTCTTTGTAAATTTGAAAATTTAAGTTTTTACTGGATATTTCCATAACTTTATTTCCCTCCTCTAAAATTAAAAAGACAATTTTATTGAAAGTCAAGGATTGTGTGAATTACCTAATAATATTTCTGTTTAAAAAAACAGATTTCATCTGTATGTATTTCTGTTGACAGCTATGTATGTATCGATATAACAATTTTGTATGTTGACAATTCTGTTGACAGCTATGTATGTATCGATATAACAATTTTGTATGTTGACAATTCTGTATGTATCGATGATAACAATTTTGTAAGATTGTAGAAACTTTCATTGACAGACTCTAATATAATATTTTATATCTTTTTAAATATAACAATAATTCGGAATAAATTATGTCTGATTCCTTTCGAATAAAATGGAGAACAAAAAATACGACTCGTAAAACTACCCAATTTCAAATCTTGAACCGCCACCAACCATACCATACTCCATATTTGATAATAGAGAACCATCACACCGTGCTACTAAACAAAGGATACAGTATTAAAAATGCTGACATTAACAAAAACATTTCAATTAAAAAGCTGAAAAACCAAGGATACCAATTATAAAGCAGCTCCAGCAGTGTTCTCCCGCTTATCCCAGACTTGCTACAGATCACAACAGGTACTTCATATTTCAACTCTAATTAACTTCAGCTTGAATCAATCTTTCAGGCTGTCCACCTTGTTATCCTCCTAAGAAAGGAGGCAAAACCAAAGTGCCAGTCTGTGTTCTTAAAATAAGTGCCTTTCAATTCTATTGGCTTAATGATTGTCTTATATTACAGATCACTGTTTGTTTTCAATGACTATACATTATACTATATTTGAGATCTCGATTTGTCAATGGTCTTCATTACTATCAATAAAAAGAATACCTCAATCCATTAAAGTTTATTGTATAAGTGAATTGAAATATAGGAGCAACAAATAGGAAAGAAATCTGCAGAGAAAGAAGCCCTAGCATCCCCAATATGTGAGGTTCATACATTACTTACAATCTTGAAGACTGGTACCACTTCAGTTCCAAAATAAGGTGATATGCTTCCTCATTTATGATGTGTGCTAAAAGCAAGAGGAATGGGTGGTACAGGGAAAAGCCCTCTTATAGTGAACGCTTTGCCCTCACCACCCACTCCGATTGCCTCAGCACAGTCGACTTAGAACCTCATTACCTCCAACGGACGCCTGCGTAGACAAAACTTCACTGTCTCGACATATATAATGCTACTCATTTGAACATCATACCTCCATAGTACGCTATGCAAACCGCATAGTAAGAACACATGTACAAAGCGCTCAAAAGAAAGTACCATTACTTCAGGAGGTAGTACATTAAGTTTCAAATCAATCGAGATCCATGGAAGTCAATCTATGTGACTTAATTTTACAAAGAATTGAGTTCTAAAACCTTTTTCAAAAGATACAGATCAGATCCTTTCCAATAGGTAGAACAGCTTGCAGAAAGCCATGCTAGAAAAACAAATCTTGAAAAAACCAGGTCCCTTCAAATAGGAAGAAATCTTCGGGGAAAACATGCTAGAAGAACAGATCTCATCATATTTTCTGTTAAATCCACATATGCTTCAAAATGTATATCAGAACAAAAACGCAGTGACGAGAGGAACAAATCTTCAGAAGCCATTGATCACTATTAATATAGAAAAAAAATCCCCCAAAAATAGATAGACCCCGCAGAACTACCCACCATTTTGCATACCAGCAGCAGGCATATGCCAAACAAAAGCAGACAACCCATCAGTTCTGTTCAGATTTCCCAGCTGTGATTTGGAAAAGAATGTCATACAAACCCCAACAAGCAAAAACCACAATTACGGTACTGGTTACGACAATAAATAAAGTAAACAAATCGCAGAAGAATCAGAAGGAAGACGGCATAAGCTTCAACTGAAACAAGCCCGTAAAAAACAGAAAGAATAATATCTGCTAAAACCCAACCAAAACAGAAAAGATAAACAAAAACCTCAAAGAACTAGTGCAATAGGACTCAGATTATGGGTGGTGATATATATGAATTGTCGTCAAGGTTTTTGGCCATTACGCCGAACGAGACCTTTCATGAATCTCATCATTGCCCTTAAATGTTTCCTTCACAGAGAAACCGATCTAAATTGAAACCAACATCATTTTTCTGGCAGACAACAACACCTGACTACATTTCACAATATTACTATGGTGCAGACAAATGGGTTTATAAAGCTGATCTGTTAGGTTTAGGGCTAGGGCTTTGGGCACCGTTGATATTTTTTTTCTTGATATTTTTTTCCGTTAATTCCCTAACGCCGCTTCCGGGCTGGAATTTGCCCCGCCCTTTTCCTGTCATCTTCCCCTGCTTGACTATTTAAATGCCTTTGTAGCCGACCGGCTATATTGCGTTAGCTTGCGGGCTGTGCGAGTCGGTCCCGGTAACTTGCAGAACACGCGGAAGTTGTGACCGGCTTTCAAGGGCTTTCCATATGTCACTTCAAAAATCAATACGGATGTCACGCCTACAATGCCGCGTATTTGACAAATGCAAACTGTGTTGCTTTCAATTCAATTAGGTGGACACGCGTACGGTAATGAAGTGAGGAGAAAGCAAAGATTTTTCATATATAAAGTTTTTTAGTAGGTATTACTTAGGGGAGAGGAGTCGGACACTGTCGGAGCATCAATTTTCAACGGTTCATATGGAGTGCCTAGTGGATCAATAAAAAGAAAAATGGCAAGTTGAGGACATAATTATATGGTGAATAAATAAAAATAATTTTTTTTTTATTGAATTTGACACTGGGGCGATGCGATTAAGCCCATCTTAAAAGAAAAATCCATTTTTTGTCATACGACCGAAACGTGCTCGGTCAGAAGTCCAGTTGGTGCATGGCACCGCATCCAAAGTCGAGTGTCTTGCCATGTTACCAAAAATCAGTCTGCCACCCTTTCACTCCACTGGTTCGCATTAATATCTCGCCGCCCCTTGCAATTTTTGTGTACAATCATGTTTAATGCGTGTCCCCTCCTACTACTTCCACGACATCCAACATAAACTTCGAGCCTACCTACATTCAATGCTCCCAGTGCCTCGCCAACTCACCAACTGTAGAGCCTTTCAATCTATCGTCTTCTCGAATTTTCTTCACGTTGATGCCAGAACGTGCTCGCTTGAGGTCTCTACAACTTCCAACCCGCCACCACAACATGCTACACTTGGAGTCTGGTGACGATTCAACCAAGTGCCTATTAGAAGACATCTTCGACAGCTCGAGCTCCGCCATGCAATGTCCCACATTTGTCGACGCCATGCAGGTAAACCTACGTGCATGTCATTTATATATTTGCTTTCTATTGTAGCTCGAAACAGATATTTTGTAGGGTTTGCATGCAGGTAAATTTTCATGAAGGTGATAGCGTGCTCCAGAAAGCTTTAAAAATCCGACCTCAAACTCCATTCGACCTAGGTGAGCAAGCTCACTAAGGCCTCACAATTATTTTATTTTTTTATTTTTTTATTTGTTTGTGTTTGTTTTTTGTCTTTTCTTTGTTGCAAAATTCGTTGTTGGTAAGAAGCTTCTGTGTTTATGAACACTATGGAATTTGTGTTCATAAACACACTAAAATGTGGAAATTAATCTTCTCATCGCTCTCTTTAAAAATGGGGTTTTTTTTTCATTACAGTAACATATTGTTGGTTGTTTTGGTGCCATAGATAAATCTGGGGTTTTTTTTCACTACAGTAACAAATAATATTGTTGGTTGTTTCGGTGCCATAGATAAATTTGGGTTTTTTTTCATTACAGTAACAAATAATATTGTTGGTTGTTTCGGTGTCATAAATAATTATGTGGTTTTTTTTTCATTATAGTAACAAATAATATTGTTGGTTGTTTCGGTGCCATAGATAAACTTGGGGTTGGGTTATTTATCTATTTCATTAGTTTACGGTCTTGGGTTTAGGTCGAATATTCAATCATGTTGCTTAGCGCCATAAACAAATTTGAGGGTGTTCTTTTTTTAATAGGTTTTGCATTGTCATTCACTCTAGTTATCGTATTCTCATAGGTTCAACATTATCATTCAGTTAGGTTTTATTTGATGTTGTAGCAAATATTAGGGTGTGTTCTTTGTTTCATAAACCAGTCATAAATTTGTGGGTTGCCTTTTTATTAGGTTTTGCTTCATCTATTCAATGACTTAAAACATGTAGATTTTTTTGGTGCCATAGATAAATTTTGGGGTGTTATCTTTGTTATCTTTTTCATGGATTTTGCTTCATCAATTCAATCATGCAAAATAGAAGTTATCATTTAACTTCACAATAATTTATGCCTACGAATGAGTTGGTCATGCACAAAAGACGTGAGATTTGTTAAACTCTTATTGTTTTTCATTCATAAGCTTTATATTGTGTTTCCCTACAGTTTATATTGCAACCATTACAGTCATAGTTAAACAATTGTGTCTCCCTACAGTTTATATTGCAATTGATACAGTCATAGGTTAGCAGTTGTGTTTCCCTGCATTTAAGATATGAGATGTATTAAGCTCAGACTTATTGTTTTACATTCGTAAGCTTTTAATTGTTCTTCATTACAACCATTAAAATCATAGGTTAGCAATTGTTTTTCCTTGTGGTTTATATTGCAATCATTATAGTCATAGTTAAATAGTTGTGTTTCCCTATGAGTTATATTGCAATCATTACAATCATAGTTAAAATGTAAGTGTGGTTCCCAATTTGTTGTGCACAAGTATGTTTATATTATACATGCCTAAGAGATATGAGATTTGTTAAACTCTTACTGTTTTTCATTCATTTTCATATATTTTTTCCTTCATTAGAGTCATATGTTATGAGGTGTGTTTGTCTTGTTTATAATGTAAGTGTAGTTCCCAATATTTTTTGTGTGAGTATACATGCTTATGAGATACAATCATGGGTTATCAGTTGTGTTTCCCTTGCATACAATGTAATTTTGTGCTTGTCACTCCTCTTTTCCTTATGTCACTCACTCCAAAATAAGTGAAGTATATATATATTTACAGTATTTCTGAATGCTAATGCAACAAACTAAAAAGAAAACATATACACAAACTAATTAATCTTATGTTCAAGAATCAATGTCTTCATACATAAAGATAATTGTCATTCATATGAAAATGCCTTCCTATTATTGTCAGAAGAAGTAAATATATGTTGTTTTCCCTTCTTGGTTTTGATTGTACTTATTCTATACATATGGCTAAGGGTAATGGAGTGGTGACCTATACTAGAACCAAAAATAAATAAAAGATTCATGACACAATTGCCCTCCCACAAAGAGGGGCTAAATTCCCCCAAAAGCAAATCTTGTTGCACCAATAGAGGAGAATTCTACACCTCGAATACCGCAGAATGAGGTTCCTACACCTCAAATACCGCATAAGGTAACAATGAAACAACAGTTGTGGTCATCGTAGGACATGAAAGGGGCACTCTATGATGTTGAGGAAAATGATATGTCAATAAGGGGAGCTTCAAAAAAGTGGAAAATCCCAACAGCCAAGCTCTCCAAATGGCTAGGTGGACTAACAACAACATCCAAGAAAGGTCTACCAATAGTCCTCACTGAAGAGGAAGAACATTTGATTATGGAATGGTGCAAGGAAATGGTTGTGGTTGGACATGGCCTTGAGATAGTCAATCTGAAGGCAAAGGTTGCCCAAATTTGTCAAAATAGGCCAAACCCTTTCAACAATGGATTCTTGGGGAAGTCTTGGTGGACAAGTTTCAAGAATTGACATCCAGAATTTACGTTGCGGATTGTTGAAGGCCTAGAAAAAGATATCGCAACGTAAGTTTTGGACGTTGGTTATTGAAACCTATCCATCGGGACTTCCCTAAGAATCCATTATTGAAAAGGTTTGGCCTGTTCTTCAATTCAGGCGTTGATATCTGAACGCAATAACTCGCCCAGCCTTTCGCGCCATCTGTCAGTGTTCTTCATCGTGAGACTATTGGTATACCTTTAACGGATATTGTGCTGGCCATTTGGAAAATGTTGAGGATTTCCGCACTGGCTCGCGATGACATCGCGGCTATCAGCGCAATGCCACTATCGCTGTTTCTGATCGTGTTACGCTCTTGACTCAGGTCAAGGTTACTCATTTATCTTGATATCACAGGAATGTGAAATCTGTGTTGAATGCAACAAACCTGCTCAAGGAAGTTGGCCCTAGTTTAACAGAGGGCAGTGTGGGCTGCCTGGCACTGTTTTTGTTTGGGTGTGGGTCCTCCTGCCATAGCCATTGCCTAATGAGGTACAGTCAGGCCAGAAAGGAAAACTGTGCTCTTCCGTGGAAGGCACCATGGTCGTGTGAACGTGATGCAGAACATGGGTGGTTGTTACAATATCGTTTTCTTTGGTTGTTACGTGCTTGATCGAAAAAGCTATTAACGATTCTAAACAACATTACATACGTAGACTTCACTTATTTTGGAGTGAGTGACATAAGGAAAAGAGGAGTGACAAGCACATAATTACATTGTATGCAAGGGAAACACAACTGACAACCCATGACTATATCTCATAGGCATGTACACACACACAACAAATTGGGAACTACACTTACATTGTAAACAAGGAAAACACACCTCATAACATATGACTCCAATGAAGGACAAAATATATGAAAAGGAATGAAAAATAGTAAGTTGGAGTTTAACATATCTCATATCTCTTAGGCATGTACAGTATAAACATACTCATGCACGACAAACTGGGAACCACACTTACATTTTAACTATGACTATAATGATTGCAATATAACCCGTAGGGAAACACAATTGTTTAATTATGACTGTAATGATTGCATATCCAAACCATAGGGAAAAACAACTGCTAACCTATGATTGTAGCTATTGCAATATAAACCATAGGGAAACACAATTGTTTAATTATGACTATAATGGTTGCAATATAAATCATAGGGAAACACAATATAAAGCTTACGAATAAAAAACATTGAGAGTTTAACAAATCTCGCATCTTTTGTGCATGACCAACTCATTCACAAGCGTAAATTATTGTGAAGTTAAACGATCTTATATTTTGCATGACTGAATTGATGAAGCAAACCCTATGAAAAAGATGAAACAAAACCTAATAAAAAGAGAAACCCCCAAACTTATGACTGGCATCAAAGAAAACCTAACTGAATGATAATGCAAAACCTATGAGAATAAAATAACCAAAGTGAATGATAATGCAGAACCTATGAGAATAAGATAACCAGAGTGAATGATAATGCAGAACCTATGAAGCACAAATGTTAACCTATGACTGTAATATTTGCAATATAAATTGTAGGGAAACAAAAATGCTAACCTATGACTGCAATGGTTGTAATGAAGATCAATATAAAGCTTACGAATGAAAAAAAGTAAGTCGAAGCTTAAAAAATCTCATATCTTAAAGGCATGTACAACATAAACATACTCACGCACAACAATATGGGAACCACACTTACATTTTATCACATGGAAACACAACTTCTAACCTATGAATTTAATGGCTGTAATGAAGAACAATATAAAGCTTACAAATGAAAAATAGTAAGAGTTTAACAAATCTCACTTCCTTTGTGCATGACCAACTCATTCATAGGCATAAATTATATAAATAACCTAACTATAGAGGAATACCTAGAACAATATGGAAGTTGTTGGACTGGAATTTGTGCTACTACCTCCTTTTCTTGTTATGTCAGTCAATTATGTGCTTGTCACTCCTCCTTTTCTTATGTCGCTCACTCCAAAATAAGTGAAGTCTTGAAGGTTTTCATGGCTATTTGAATTTAGAATTATTTGAATCTATTTGATGCTTGTTTAGTGTGGCATATTAAAGCCCTGCCCTCTTTCAGATTTTAAAATTGGGTGATATGAATTGTAGATTTGATTGATTTCCACCATTAATTCTTAAGTTGATTGGTTTGGTGGAATGTTTGTATTTGTTTCCATAATTTTTTTGACAAAGAATGGTGGCCTTACAACTTGTTTTTTTGGATGCAAGTGGGTTTTTAGGAGAAGGATCCAGTACGTACGCACCTTACTTGGCGAGATGGGACATACTCCTAATGATACGTGTTGTATGTCTCATGTTTGATGAGACAAACAGATGCATATGCGTGTTGTTTAGGTTATACTATGGTGGGAAACTTGGTTATAATGGATTAACATTTTGGTCAAAGATGGTACACATGGGTTTGAATACTGTTGACGTGGCACCTCTATTTTGTTGTGTAGTTTTCCATTATCTACAAGAGAGTGTTTGATTGGTGCGACTGTTGGGTTTGAGTGTTTATGGGGAAAGGTGCAAAATTTTATGATACGACTATTTTATTTCCAACTTGGATCTTGTGAGTGATATGTCAGATACAATTTCAAAATACTTACACCTGTCTGGCTACCATCCTGTTTTGTTGACAAATATACAAGACTAAATGTGCATTTAATATCTTATTTGTGTTTGATCTCATCGTGCTTTTTTATGCTTGTCTTTTTTCCTAACTTGTGGAGGACTGGCGTACAACTGTGGGCCCCAATGTGCGCTAGTCCTATCGCACGTTAAGGACCCTACACACATTCCAACTCCTCTCCCCTGTATCAAGTGACCAAGTAAGATATAAGAGTGATGTGTTCCATGAAGCTTTTCGTTGCCACGTGTCTCATGTAATCTAAGATATCCATTATATGGAAGCATGCAACAATACATGTCAATATGGGAAACTTGTAAGACATAGAGAAGAATGGTAGGAATATTTTAAAATTGTTTACAAGATCAAAGTAGGCCATGGGATCAAGAGTGACATGCAAGTATTGTCTTGAGATATAAAGGCATCAAAGTTTTATAAGGTTTGGAAACTCCTCTTGATGTTAAATCTTTTAAGTGGATCTTGATCAAAAAGTTTGTAGTTTTGTCCAACCTTGCCTTCTCAAATAAGGTGTTTATATAATTGTGTTGTCTTAATTCCAATTAACATAAATCTATACATATTAGGCTTGTACTGATATCTTCATTGTTTTATTTACTATGTGTCTTCCCTTCCTAAATATGTCTTTTCTTTCAACTCGACTCTTCCCTTCTTATCAGAGTTTTGAACTTCTCCATCATGTCATGCCTTCCATCTATCCCTTGCCCTACTATTGTATTTGCCAAAATTTTGGAATTTCTCTTACTCGCATGCCTGTTGTTCAACCCTCAATGCCCAAACCTATAGTATGTGTTTGGTGGCATGGTCAACCCTCAATCCCTAATTTTTTCACTAGTGTTTTGTTCCCTTACTAACTTCTTAGCACATTTCATATTGTTTTCAATAGTTTATTTTTTGTACCATAACTTTCAAAGTGGAATATTTTTTGCCAATGACCATTGTTCAAATTTGAACTTGCAAGTGTGCTTGGTGGTCAACTTGTTTTGTTTATGATGGATATAAAAGAGTGGATTTTTTATTTGATTTCATCGTCTACGCCTAACCAAATTTCTTTTAGAATCTATTTTGAGCACTTTTATTTGAGTATAGGAATCCTATGATAAAAAGTCTAATGATTTCATAGGGTGATCTCATATAGAGTTTGTATTCGAGCTTTATTAGACAGGACTCCAATTACATCATATTGATCCAATTTATCATTGTTGTTGGAATGAAATGTTGTTGTAGTTGTTGATATTACATGACCACTAAAAATGCAATAGATTTATTGTCATAAAAAGAAAGAAAATTTACATATGTTATTTGTTGTTCATGTTTTAATAAGAAGATTAGGAGTTATGTTTGTCATTGTTGTTTGAAATATATTGATATTATTAATGCATTTAAAATAATATTAATTTGAGTTGTCTAAGATCTAATTGAAAAATAGGGCCCGATAGTGTTGTTATCCAAATAATAAGTGTATGTGGAAGGTTAAGAATTAGATTTGCATTATCATTTTAGGTTGTGACATTATAGTGACGTCAAAGCTAATAATTTTGTCAACCTATGTGTTCAAAGTTCAACTTTGCATGTTTTAGTTTTATGTAGTTTAGTGACAAAGCAACCAGATAACACTTAAAGGAGATCAAGAAATAAGGTTGGTTTATAGAGAGTTTAGAGACTAAATCATCTCCTACATATTTTGTTGCAAAGTATAACAGTATGAAAGAAAGAGAGAGAAGAATGAAAACACACAACCCTAAGGGTGAAGTAGACAAATTTCACACCATAAAATTCATTCCCATTACTGAAAGCAAAACAAAAACATTTTTAAAGCGATTCTCCTTTGCATCTTCATTACGACTTCTCAAACTGAAAGTTCCCCTCTTTAACTACTAAAATTCCCTTCCAAAATCTTCCTAATTTTAGTAATTTTACGTACTTACTTGTTTCGCCATGGAACTTTCCATTTATTCGAGTCTAACTAAAGTAGAACTAAATGCCAACTAGAAAGTTCTAATTGCATGTAGAAGTTTGAAATAACTTTAAAAATCTAATCTCGGAAAACATTGAAAAATCATTGAAACCTCGATTTGAGGCCTTGGATAGTTGAAAACGGCCTTGAAAAGGTGTCGAGATTTGCTCATGTTTCTCCTCATAAGATTTCAACTCTAACAAACTCCTAAGTCAAAATTTATAGCCTCTAAAAGTCCCTACATCAAAGGGT
Source organism: Sequoia sempervirens (assembly GCA_007258455.2). Taxonomy (NCBI): domain Eukaryota; kingdom Viridiplantae; phylum Streptophyta; class Pinopsida; order Cupressales; family Cupressaceae; genus Sequoia; species Sequoia sempervirens. Next base: position 42,722 of record VDFB02096504.1, on the reverse strand, counting down.
TGGGCCAAAAGGAAGTTTGATTTGATGATTGATATAATGGCATAGTTGCTTCATAAGACAAACAATAATATGATGTTGATGTTTTTTTTATGCACTTCTCAACACAGGCAGTGTGTAGGTGCACTACCTCTTTTGAAAGACAATCTTCCACAATCAGATTGCAGAACACTATCTGAAGGTCTCTAATGTTAGGTCTTGACAGTGCTTGGAATATCTCAGTTGTTTGATGTGATTTGTTGGAATCACAAGGCGGACTTACGGATGAGTTACAAAGCATGGGAAGTTGGGTCTTGAAATGGAGTTCATAAGATGGAGAAGTTGTGCGTTTGCTGTAGGTTCAAACAACAGTCTTGAACTCCATTTTTATCATTGGATTTAGCTTTACAATGTGTAATGAACATTTCCTAAGGTACTTATTAAAAAAAGGGAAAAAGGGCAGGGAAGAGAGAAGGTTCCTAGATCTGAAACTACAAATGAACAGTGATCATGGAGGCTGCTATAGTAGACAAACTCCCTAAACTGGGTTTTGCTTGGCCAAGAGAAACCTACAATTGCACAAAACCAGTGCAATCTTCTAAGGATTGCAGATTTTCAAATTGCATATGCACATCATGCATATGCAATTTAACTAAGTTGCAGCATTGAAATCAAGAAGCCCAGGCTAACTTTACACAACAGTTTGTCATCAACAAGTGCTAAAAGTATGGGCTGAAAGTTCATCAAATACTATAACAACAATTTCCATTATCACCTCCATTCAAGAATCTAACACCTAAACTAATAGGGAAGTTGAACCATGCATACATAAAGAGCAAACTCAAAAGGAACACCCATAAATCATGCAATGTTGCTTTCTATTGTTGCAGAATGTCTTTACATCAGTTCTCCAACCCTTACAAATGAGGGGCAAGCCCCTATTTATAATTTTTCAAAGCCCGAATGAATGGCTAGGATTAATTCACAATGAGTGGCCCAGATTTGTTTACAATAGGGTTTCACCTACCCCACAATATTCAACAATTAAAAAAATACATCTTTGTCTTTTCCATGTTTTGTCATCTAGTGCCCAGGTGCTGTAGCAATTTCGTCATTTAGTTGATTGCCCTTTTACTATAGCTGAAACTGCCTAAAAGCTGTCTTCTTACATGATGTGTTTGCAGTGTTCTTCCTTGGATCAAATGAGCTCGTCGACAATTGGCATCAATGGATTGGTCACCCCTGATTCAGGCGGACAACTCATCATCATCTGGTGAAAAGTAGAATAGCTCCTTCATGCCTTCTTCAAGGTCACCCCCTTGCATTTCTGTCCTTGACTTCCTTGGCACATGCCTTCTTCTAACACTGACCTTGTTGGTGGGTGCTAGGGGGAGAGGCAGACATGAAATGAATAGTGACAGGAGTTATGCGCATTCCTTGCTCAGCTTTCCCAATGGGTCTCCTCGACAGACCTGCGACAGGCCTCTTGAATCCTACATACATGGAGTGTCGTAAGTGCATTCATACAAAAATCAAGGAAAGCGTTAGTCAAATCTTGCAAAATCCTTGTTAGATTCATCCATGCATCATCAAAAGATCATAATATTCATAATTGGAGCTCATTTGGACCATAAACATTAATCCGAGCCGTTGGGGCTCCATGGATGTTCCAAAACAGCCAAAGGGGGATAAAGCTCTGAAACCACCGAAACTTAACAAAACATAAACTTTGGCAGTTCACTTAAGCACCACAAAGACATCCCAGATCCACCAAAAAGTTGGCCCCAAAATAAAAAAATGTGTAAACCGGACCGGCAGGGGTCCATGGATGTTTCCAAAACAGCCAAAGAGGGACGAAGATTCGAAACCACCGAATCTTAACGGAACGTTGACGAAACTATGACAGTTCACTTAGGCACCACAAACACATCCCAGATCCACCA
>VDFB02096504.1:0-39822 GCA_007258455.2 Sequoia sempervirens | reverse complement strand
GATGTTTCCAAAATAGAAGGAACAAGACAAAAGGCAAAAAAGGGGATGAATGACTTTATTTTCTCTGCGGATTTGAATACCCTAAGTAGGTGAATTTGGTAAGGGGAATTTGATTGTTTGAAGGCACATGTCCAATTTGGGCTTGGAAAATGGGGCACGCAAAACAAGATAGGAGCAAAGCAGCCTATCAGGAGCGAAAAAAAAAGGGGGGGTCCTTGCCTACGGTGGGGCATGTGTGCAAAACATGCACAACAAATATGCCTAGAAAACTGACAAGTGAAGAAAGTACTTCTAAGGGTAATAATATGGATGCCACTCAAAACCACACACTAAAGGATTTTTTTTTTTCAATTGTAAGACCCACCTAGCCTACCTTTCTAAATAAGGAGGTGGAGGCCTTGGAGCTTGAAGTTAATAACTCACTATTTGATGATATTAGAGATTGTCATGCAAAATATAGAGCACTTCTTAAGGAGATCCAAAGTGAAATTTCATTCACCAATTATATAAATGTGAAGAAGTCCCTAAATGGTTATAAAATTGAGTTTAGGCCACAAGCCTTTTAGAGAGATGTGTAGAAGGCTTTGGGGAAGTTGACACTCTCTCCCTATGATGGATCCAACATATGCTTAGCTCATACATGGGTATAAAAACTAGATACATACATATCCCTTGGATTGATGATCAAATATTGATCAATCAATTTTGCTACCTAACATTTGGAGGGTACCACATTGAGTGGTGGTACACAATATGATCACTCGAGGGCATGGATCCATCACCTCATATGATGAATCTACAAACTTTTGATTGAAAGGATCCTAAAGTTTATTTCAAAGATTTTATTCAGCTCAAACAATGTGGTTTCATGGAAAACTATGTAATAAAGTTTCAAAATTTATTGGTAATGATGTCAAAAATCACAAAGATAGGATTGATTATGATCTTCATCAAAAGGTTAAACGAACCTCACAAGGGCTTGGTCAAGGATTTTGAACCACCTACCTTACAAGAGGCAATCAAGTGGGCTTTGGCACTTAATACTTCCATGCCAAAAAAATTTCTTGACCAAAAATTCATTCCAACAAAGTCCTTTTATAAAAAAATACAACAAACCAAGAATTTCCTATCAAGATCATACATTGAAGCAATAAATGAATTGAGCCATGGCCACCTAGACATAGATTTCTTAAGAAAAGATAAGTGCATTACATAAAGGTAAGCTTTGATGATAAATCAAGATTTGAGGAACTTGAATCATAGAGTGAAGAAGAACCCAAATAGGAGATTAGAGAAGAAGGCCAACAAAAAGTGGAAGGGGCCATAATAGGAGGCACTCTTCTCACACTCTCGTGTACTCCAAGGTACAACCCCTTTCACATTTGTGGGGTTGTTTGAGGTCAAAGGGTAATTGTACTCATTGACATTGGTGCCACATATAACTTTATTGATGAGGGATTGAAGGCCAAGCGAGGTCTTGATACAAAGTACTTTGAAGGGTTCAATGTTGTGGTGGTTGATGGTTTCACCATCTAGTGCAATAGAAATATCTCTTAGTTGAATATTGATCTAGGTGGATATGATAGAGGGATGAATTATATGTTGTTAGCATAGGATACATGGATATGGAGTAGTTTCCCTCATTACGAGAGATCACACAAAACTTTTGGACCATGGAATTGAAGTTTTAGTTAGAGGAAAAAGAAGTGGTACTACAAGGAATGGTAAACAAAGCACCGCAATTTGTATTGGCTAAGAGAATAGAGAGGATTTAGCATGGGCAGCTCAGTGTTTGGGAACTGACACAAAACTCATTGAAAGAAAGAATATACATCATATGAATGTGTATGTAGGAGTTTATGGTGAACTCATCAACACCCCAGGATCATGCTATGATTATGGATGCAAGAATGCCAAAATGAATATGACAACTAGATTGTTGATTGTTGATTATAATGTACATATGAAGCCTTGCTTGTATAGGAAAGGTGATGATGTACCAACATTAAATGACTATGTCATAATTAAATGGCATGAGCCAATATCAAATGACCTAGGACTCAAGCATTAAATAAAAGCCAACTAGATAAGATAAGTGACAACTAATGCTTAACTAGAAAGATTCCTTCCTAGGACCTGAGTGGACTTAACATGTAAATAGGACTTGGATAGGTAAAACACCTATTTACACCAATACCCCCTTAAGTACAACTTAGGAAGTACTTATGCAAATGACACAAATATGGATCCCAACTACGAGACCATGTTAGGTACCCATGTACATATGCAAATGCAATCTCTCACAGACAGAGAAAAGGAGAAAACTCAATGGGATAAAAATCCTCCCCAAAAGAGAGATCGGATACAATAATTTTCTCCATGAAAAATGAGAGGACAAAACCCCATTTGATGAAAAAACCCCCCATAAGAAAGAAGAAGAAGAGACCATTTAGCCCCCCCTCAATGAAATAACCCATTGCAAAGAAACATTGGAAGCACCCTGTCGGAGTAACGCTGGAATCCTTAATCAAGGCAAGCAAGGAAAGATAATTCTAATGCTAGAAACCATATTAGAGTCACTCAAGGAATCAAGTCAGAATCACGATAAAGCAACAATAGATCTAATGCCAAGGAAACATGAACACTCTTGATATGGAACAACCCTCGAATCTGAATGAAGTAACAATATAGTGCTAAGATCGTCATCACTACTCCCTACTACCACCCAAAGAGACATAAGGATGAAATCAAAAATATAATTAAGGAACTACTAAAAATGAGGAACATAAGAACCAACCCAAGCCCCTTTGCTTTCTTTATGGTTTTGGCGAAGAAGAGAGATGGTACAACATGGATATGCATCAACTACAAGGCACCAAAGAAGAAAACTATGAAAAATTGGTACCCCATTCCCAAGATTGATGAATTGATAGATGAGATTCACAAAGTAGTCTATTTCTCAAAAATAGATTTTAGGTCAAGCTACCATCAAATTAAAGTCTAAGAAGAGGATATTCATAAGATTATTTTTGGTGTCACTGTGGGCACTATGAGTTTTTGGTCATATCATTTGGTTTGGAAAATTCTTCAACAAGCTTCTAGTCACACATAAACTCATATTTTTTGCGAGCAACTAAGAAAGTTTGACCTTGTCTTATTTGATGACATTTTGATCTATAAGAAGATGAGGGAGGAGCACCTATGACACATTGATGAGTGTTGGGAATTTTGGAAGCACAGACATTGTTTGCTAAGGAGTTAAAGTGTGAGTTTTCTATGACAAATATTTTGTATCTATGTCATATCGGTGCAAAGGGAGTGCAAGTGTACATAAAGATCAAAGCAATTTGGGATTGGGATCCCTCAAGGACCTTAACATAGTTGCAATGATTCTTTAACATTTTCAACTACTATAAGATTTTTGTTAAGGGATTCACGCAATTAGTCACACCCTTAACTAACCTAACAAATAAGGGAGCTTTTATGTGGATTAAGGGTGCATAACACACATTTGATAGACTAAAAGAGGTAATGAGCTCATGTCATGAGTTAACAATTACAAATTTCACCCTTACTTTCACACTAGAATGCAATACATTGGGAGAATGAATTGGAGTTGTGCTCATGTAGAACAAGCACTTGATTGCTTTCGAGAGTTCAAACTCACAGAGGTGGAAAAGTTGTTCTCCATCTATGATAAGGAAATGTTGTATACCATACACACATTGGTCAAATTTAGATAGTACTTGGTGGGTGGTTGATTTGTGGTTAAATGGACGAGAAAACTCCAAGCCTATTAATTTGATATTGAGTATGTTAAAGGGAAGAAGAATGTTGTTCATTCATTGTTTATAAGGTCAAATGTGTGTTCCATGTGTCATATTTCTATGGGTTGGAAGGATTAAATCGTAGTAAAGTATGCCAAGAACATGTTTGCAGTTGATGTGTTGGAAGGGAAGTTGTTGGATGATAGATACATAGTTTGCAATGAACTTATTCTCTACAAAGGAAGGGTCTACTTTGTGTTAAATCAAGGATGAAGGGAAAAATTGTGTATGTATTTCATGATGCTCCCTTGGCAAACCACCCTAGGTGCTTCGAGACCTACAAACAGATCAGGGAAAGGTTCACATAAAAGGGACTTTAGGATAATGTCCTTGGTCATATCAACAAATATATCATATGTTAAAAGAATAAATTGGAATAAACATTCCGTATAGGTCTTTTGCACGTCTTACCCATCCCATAGTAGAAATTCGAAAGTGTTTTAATGGATTTCATCAAAGGACTTGTACTAAAGTCCAAGATAGGGATTGCATACATGTTGTGGACAAAATAACAAATTATGCACCTTTTTTTGTTGTCTCTTTAGATTTTAAGGCAACAAAAATTGGTTTATATATTCTTCAAGGAAGAAATGAAACTCCATGGACTACCCAAGTGTTACACCCCAATGTTAATTTACCAAATAACTTTAATGTTTATGTTTATAGAGTTATAATGCGTGATTATATCATTATGGTATTTGACAGTTGGATGAGCTGTATGTATATGCAATGGGATGAAGCTACTTTTTAAATGTTTATACGATGCTTAAGCTATATTATGATTATGTTTTGTAAGTTATCAACTAACTACGAATATGTTGCTCCGAGTTGAATGCAAGAAAGTTCGAACCCTTTAGAGGGGGGGTAGTATTACCCAAGAGAGGAGTTGGTATTTGGAATGTTTAGTATTGCTACTTGAGTAGATGCAAACACTCACTCATTTGGGTTAATAGGAACCTCTTCAAGTCAATTTAAGTATCTTTTGGTAAGTTTTAAGCCTAAGTTGATAGGTTAAGTGTCGTTAGGGAAGATTTATACCTGTTAATAATCCTCTTTGATCATCAATATTAAGTTAATTTCTAATATCTTTTGAGAATAATGAATATAATATGCATAGTATATATTAATATATATATATATATATATACAATTAAGTTTCATTTTTTGGTTGGTTGTCTGTTGTCATTGTTTCTTCTTTAGCAGCTTGTTCTCGTTGTAAAGGTTTTGGGGCCCCTTCAAAACTTGGTTTTCCTTAATTAAAAACACTCTTCTATGTCGATCAGGGATCAGTAAATGACCAAGATGACATAAGGTCCAAACTTAAATTCAAATTATATGAAACGTGTAGTAGGTTGGTTCAACAAAACATGACATCGTGTGCTACCACAAGAATCTTAAGCGGGTCTTATCTTACCACCACACACAAAATTTGAATCCCGCACACTACTAACTATTATTGTACATGTCTTAAACTCCAACTAGTTGACATACAAACACAAAGAACCTTTTGTCATTTCAATATTTTTGCATGCTGAACATATCCTTCAAAGACTTGGGAATATGATAGAACTAGTGTAGACATACTCTCCTCTAAAATCGTAAAGAAAAACTACATTTCTAAAAGAAATGATCACCATAATTATATTGCCAGAGAAATCTTTCTATCACGAGAACTAAACTGAAACATATTGATACAAACTTTTAGACCACCACTGTCAAAGAATAGATGCAAGTATGATATTGCAAGCATACAACATTCATTCACACACTCCTTAGCAACTAATAATGTATATTTCTTGATTTTACATCCTAATAGTAAAATTACCAACACATAAAAAACTAAACTTCTCTCATCAATGACAACCTATGTTCAACAAATAATATAAACAATCATAACAAGGAAAATTGTATCTAATCTAGAATTTCACAATTTTTAATTGTGTCATCTAATTATCTAATATATAAGTAATACAAATAAATTATATAAATTAATTGTTAAAAAATGGGGTGTGACTATGAGAATTAGGAAAATATAGGAGATAAAATAACAAGCACAAATGAATAACATCAAATATTGTATTAAGTTGACCCAAATTACAATGAGTACAAAGCCTTGCATATATAGGCAAGGAAGAGGTAATCCACCTATGATGTGGAATGACAAGTGCCCCATGAAGTGGCACAAATGAGTAGACAAGTGTCATATTGGTGTTAACCTTAGGATCACTTGGAATGTACAAACCAACAACCTATTTGAACAAGTCATCAACCTTGATGCCAAGTGTTGAGTGACCTTTGAGGAGAGATAGAAAGTCTTCCAACCTCAAAAAGGTAGCACATGAGGTTTACCAAATAACTTGGTAACCTCTAGAGGCTTAAAGGTTTCACATTTAGTTAGACAAGATCATCAACATAGGTACACTTAAGTATAGTGAATAGATAAATTACTCACTCTAACACCTCCCTTAAGTGATGGTTAGAGAGATCATAAAAGTGAAAATAGATAGAAATGGGTACCGACTAGAGGCTGTGTTAGGTACCCATGTACAAATCATTCTCTCACAAATGGAGAAAAATGAGAAAGCCTAGTGGAACAAAACTCCTCTCCAAAAAGGAGAAAGAGAAGGATTTAAGACCTTTTGAAAAAGATGTCCCATGATGATAGGAACATCAAGATGAAGAAATCCTGAAGCATATAGAAGTTGTAAACTTTGTCAATGATGAACTGGTGTTTAATCGAATCAATGAATCTCCAAGAAATATAGATCAAGATAAGAGATACAAAACATTGCATGAGCAAACATATGAAAACTACTATGAAACCATGTATATAAAGTCAACAAAGCTCCATGAAGTTAAAAATATAGATAGTACTATGATTAGGAGTACTAGAATCTCAAAATGTGAGCCACTATAATAATCCCCATATGAAAGATCAAGATAGAAGGTTCATGAGGCCTCCCAAAGAGAAGATTCCTCCATTGCTTCATTGAAAGAAGCATTAGCATAGCACTATCATAGTCCCCCCTTATTGCTAAGAGACTAAGTAGACCAACTGAAATTGGGCACAAAAGTGTGCAAATAACGTAGAGATGTAAAATAAATTGAGAAAGGGTGTGCATCAAGGCACACACAAATGAGGTGAGAATCATAAGGAGACATTGTTGTGATGTTAAATCATGAGGATCCATAATTGTGATGTCAAATCAAGGCTCTACACAACCCCCCCATTACACTTTATAATTCAATGTAAGTACAAAATTTCCCACATTCCCTCCATATGGAACACACATTTAGTTTATGGCACTTGATTTGAGTGCATTTACAAACTTAATGCTATTATGAGTTCTTACAAGTTTTTGTCATGAGGTGGATTAAGAAGACATATGCCTTCCAAACCTCAAAAAAGACAAAAACATAAAATGAAACATCCTTATTCAAGAAATGACCCCCTTTTTCCAAATTAATTGCAAAAGAAAAGAAATTGACTCTTCTTTTACAAATTTTTAAATATGGCAAAAAATATCACCTCCCCCTTTAAACACTTTCCCTTTGCCAAATTCATTACAAAAGAAAAAATTGACTCCTCTTCTACAAATTTTTAACTAGGGAAAAAAAATATCACCTCCCCTTTTAAACACTCTTCCTTTTCCAAATTCATTGCAAAAGAAAAAATTGAGTCCTCTTTTACAAATTTTTAACTACAAAAAAAAAAAAAACATTTACCAATATATGACAAAAAAATTGTCTCCCCTCTTTAACAAACTTTAGAGATAATATAAACCACTAGCAATTAAAAAATACATTAGTGGTTAGCAACAAATCTATGATTAAAACAACTTTCAAATTAATGGTTATTGTGTAATCATTAATGTGTTGGCAAGAGAGTCGTTAGAGGGTAGATGGGAGAGTGGGTCTTATGTGCCAGGTGTGGAAGCTGATGGAAGTGTGATAGGCGCTTGGAGAAAATTTTGGGGTGGGCACATACAAAGGAGGTATGGAGTAGTTGGTGGGATCGGTGGTTGTTCTCTTTGTTGCAAAATGTGATTTCAGTTGGGACGGCTTAACCGGCACACTCTAAGCGTTGACCGCTCAGGTCGCCGGGCCCACTCTTAACTCCATTCGTCCAATCTTAACCCCACCTCTCCCATAGCATTTCCAAATTCCTGTTTCAAGGGATTCCATTCCAGCAGAAGCTAATCTCCCTACAAAAATGCATGTCTAAGATACCATAACATATAATACCATCCCTCATTCGATGACGACAGATTAAACAGGATAAGTAGATGGACGAACATTTCACTTTGAATTTTTTTTTAAAAATGGGAGTTTTAAAAGCGAGAATTTTAAAATGATGGACATATCGAAAGAATAGCCGCATCCATCCCTAAACACCTCTTTTTTTTGTGTAGGAAAAACCAGTAGGTGGAGGAGAGAGTGTCTTGCTGTGCAGGAAACACCAGCAGGTGGTGGATGAGGGCGTTGAAGAGGATTAAGGTGGCCGACCAGGATCTTCCATGAGGAGAGAAGCAAAGTTGGGTATTCACCAACTCTCAGCAGAGATCCTATCTAGCTCTTAATGGTGACAACCATGAGAGAGGTTGCAGCCATCTGTATACTCTGCCTATTTCTTTCAATGAGATTTTTGAATCAATTTTTTTATTTTTATTGTTTACATAAGAAAAATAGTTATTATTGTTGCAGATCAAATGCAAACATTTCTTCTCTTTCATAAATGCATGTTGGGCCGCGCTATTAAATGGGTTCTCTCCTTGCCAACCTTCCCAGTAAATATCTTATTTTTGTAAAAAAATCTTGGAATGCATTGAGATCTAAGTTAATGTTGGAGCAACATCTGAGATTAATCGCTTACCAGTGATTTATTAAAACATTAGGGTTTCCCTTAGTTTATTCTTATTAATTTTAATTTGTTGGTTTGAATGGTTTTTTCAGGAGAGGTTTGCCACATTTCTATGTTGGAAAGTCTAAGAATTTCTCATGTCTAGTTGTTGTGAAGTGTGTGGAGCAGCTAGCTAAATGTGAGTGTGGTTTCTTCACAGTGATTTTAAGTTTCATGCCTATGTCACAATAACCAGGCATTCCACGGGTAAACCACATATTTCTCGGGGTGCTTAAAACAATTTTATCGCTTCCACTTTCATTAACTCCCAAGTTCAGCTTGGTAATGCACTTTGCAAATGTTGTTATGTTTACCCTCACACAAATGTGAAGTGTGTGGAGCAGCTAACCAAGCCTGTGAAAATTTGTGCCATGAGGGAAAGCTTAAGCTCTGCTACAACTATGGAATGAGACTTAAAAGTCATCATTTGACCAATTAATATCATTGGCTTTAGTGAGCTTAAAGAGATTGTAGAGGGCTTCTGAAATGATGTTGGGTAGGAAGGCAAATCAGTTTTGTCGTGGCTTCCAAACCACTGGTTTAGTCTCAAGTTTTTTTTGCCAACATATAGGGTAGGGTTTTGTTGTATAAAATACAAAATGTGGGTTATTTTTAATTGTTTAAAGTAGTCGTGTTGCGTTCTCCTGATTTTGTATTAGAGCATGGAGGAAAATCAAAGCATTTGGCACCTATTTCATTGATTGTGAAGGATATCAAACTCAGATTCTGACAACAATCTTGCCAGTTAAATCTTATCCACAATTTTGAATTGCTTTATACAAATTTAATTGTTCTTATATTGTAGGCAGCTAAAACATATAATAACAATAATAATATTGGAAGGTTGCATGTTAAAGTTCAAATGATATGAGGGATAATAATAATTTTTTTAAGTTATAATGGAAGAATAATTTAATAATAACATGACTGGATCATAAACAATAGTGGATAGGGTGTCATTTAAAAAAAATGGAAGCAATTATCATAGTTGATTTTTTTTAACAATTTAAAGTATGGTTAAAAAATAAAGGATACTTGCAAAAGTGATATTTTTTTTTAATAGAAAACAAAAGTTTATTGTTAGAGATTTTACCTCTAAAACAAAGTATAAAGAACCTCTTAAAAAAGTAATAGTTGCTTTTATTTTTGAGAGTAATCAAATGCAACATGTTTTTTCACTCTTCAATTTATTTTGTCTTCCTAGTCAATATGTCATCTTAATTAATTTAATTTGAAAGTTTAATATACATGTTTAATATTTAATTAAATATTTTTTATATCCTTTTATTCTTAATCATATAGACTTTTTTTTTTATCTTAATCTTTTTTTTTATAGATGTCATTATTGAAATTCTCATTTTTATAGAGAAACATTCATGTAGTTCAGACTATCTTTATTACTAAATTTTATGAATTTTAAGCAAGTTCTAATCCAAATTATGATTATTATTGATTGAATTGAAGATAAAACTTTTGAATTGAGAATTTAGGATTGTTTACTAATAACAAGCTTAACTTATCATATTAGATCATATTGAACACACTCACAAAGCATCATTCAATTACTATTAGAGCAATCACAAGTAGTTAAGAAGCATCATTATATTAGGTATATTTATACATTCAATCCCATCCATTTCATCTTTCAATTATATTGTCATCACTCACTATGAAGATAAAATAAAGGATTTGACCAAGGTGAAAGGGAGGAGTCAACATACTTCCACACCCTAACATAATAGATCCCTAAAATGTGCTCATAAATATCAAGATTAACATTCAATCTAGGCTCAAAATTAGAAGTGAAACTCAACATGAAAGAATGGAAGACATAATTGTAAGAATGACAAGATCATAGTTTTCTATAAATAAATTCACTATAGTAGTTATGTCGAGTTGATTTGTAAATTTTAATGAAACAACACTTTGATAAGATGTAAAGATTTGATGTAGGCGCATTCATGTCCATGGACAATTTTACATCATCAAAAATAGTTACAAGGCTTAATTTTTACTTTTTCTTCAGTTTTGTTGTGTTTAAAGATATGAGATTTCCACAGTCCATATTGAATGTATTAATTTTGCTTCTAGATTTGATTGTGTGTAAGTTTTTTCATCAAGGAAATAATGTTTCAGATCACACTCCGTGATCCATCATCAGGATAGAGAGTTGAAGGAGATGCAAAAATGATGAGTTGCAGACCCAGATTGGTTTAAGAAGGGAGGCAGGAAAGGCACACAATGCGAGAAGACGCAAAAAAGGATAAATCAAGAGATAATAGTTTACAAGGAAGAAAAAAGGCAAATGAGATATTAAATAAAGTAAATAAATAGCCAAAAGAATTAAGAGATAACAAGCAAAGCAGATAATTAAGACAAGAGACTATTTACATAAAAAAGACATAATATAATAAATATTTGAATGAATAAGTAAATCTACATACAAATATATAATGAAAAATGAATAATAAGAAGCCAACTTTAAAATTTTGAGACAAGAGTATAAAATAAACTTCTAGAAACAAATTTTAAAAAACAATACAAAATATTTAAAATTTAACAAAGAAAGCAAGAAATGATTTTTTAAACATTCAAGAGAGACAAGCATATAATTAAAAATTAAAAACCTTTTCATAACAAAGCAAGGGAAATTAGAGAGAATAATCATTAATAAACTACTAGATGCAATTTTTAAAACCAAGACATATTAACAAAACAAGAGAATAAATAGACAAGAATGTATATATATATATAGGCTAACAAAGTAAACATTAAAAGAAAAAAAATAATAAAATAAGGCAAAGCATAGAGAAAAATAGAAAAGCAAATTTTATTAGTGAAACCAGAAAATAATGCAATAACAAGAACATTTAAACTATAATTATAATTTTTAATAAGATTTTAGCATGTTTATTTGTAAATGCATATATATATAGAGAGAAGAGAATATAGATTTTAACATGTTTGTTTGTTACTTGGTAACTTCATGTTAACTTGCTTTCTCAAGAGTTCTATAAGAATAATGAAACTTTATTATATTTTTCAATATACTTGTAGCTATGCTAATAGATACCTATAGGTTACTTCAAGCTTGATTTTATTTCTTATAGGTTCTAGTTTCATGTGTTTATATGTTGCTACAAAAAGGTAATAAGGACTAGCATTTTTTCCTTCATAACCTATGTAATATTGTTACATAAGGACTACGTGTTCCAAAGCATAATGCCTTGGTAATGAATTTTATTTCTTGATGCTATGACAATAATCATGATGCACAAAAAGGTTGTTAAATAGATATTAACACACTTATATATGGTGTCAAATAAATGAAAAAGTTATTATTACTTTATTTAACAATACTAATATAATAATATTTTTTATAATATTTTTAAAAATATAATTAATTCTTGACTTCTAAATAAAAGGTATTTTTATCATTTTTATTTATCTTTGTGTCACTAGGTCAAATATTTTAAGAGACTTTTATTACTTTAAGTAATACATGTTATCTTAGGCTGTCATTTACCTTGCAACCCTATGCATAATTCATGTATCTTCAACACTCTTGGAAAGTGTGCTTGGATGTTAGAGTGAAATTACAAATTATTTAATAATTTAGATTCTCTAGGAATCTGGGTGTTAGTTTCAATGTGCATTCATGAAGGTGGAGCACAATGGTGGTAGCTATAGTCCACTTTTCAGTCACTAAAAACACTTTCTTAATTCTAGGTGCTAGGATGGAGGAGTGAGAATATTGTATGACAATGCTCATATAAGTTGACCACTTCATTTTGGGGCACTATACTTTGGGTTCAAGGGTACGTTGTGAACTGTAGGTTAAAAAACACACTGTGTTTGGAAACACAACACATTTTGAAACCTCCTATTTGTCACAAGAAATTTATTACTATACATATTTGGACATCCATTTCAAATAACATCATTTCACAATAGTGTGTTTGGGTATGAAAAATTGTAGGATTCAAAACACACTATGATTTATAACCTACACTTCGCATGATACTAGAAAAATTTCCTTTCTTGTAGCCTCTACTTTGGAGAAGTAGATCCAATTTACCCAATAACATGAACAATGTTGTTGTTATTTTAATTGCACACCTAGATATACATAGTTTAAAAACACATGGGTTGGGTATGTTGTGAACTACAAGTTAATAAAAATAGTGTGTTTTGAAACACAACACATTTTGAAACCTCCTATTTCTCATAATGACTTCATAACTATACATATCTAGGTCTCCATTTCAAATAACAACTTCATTCATGGTAGTGTGTTTGGATATGAAATAATCCAGGTTTCAAAACAAACCATGATTTGTAACCTACACTTCACATGGTACCCAAAGCACACCATGTTTTATAACCTCTACTATGAAAAAGTATATCCAATTTTCCCAATAACATGAACAATGTTGTTATTTGAATTTCAGACCTAGATATACAAAGTTTAAAAACATATGGGTTGGGTATGTTGTGAATTTCTGGTTAATAAATATAATGTGTTTTGAAACATAACACATTTTGAAACCTCCTATTTCTCATAATGACTTCATAAGTATACATATATAGGTCTCCATTTCAAATAACAACTTCATTTCATGATAGTGTGTTTGGATATGAAATAATTCAGGTTTCAAAACATGCCATGATTTGTAACCTACACTTCACATGGTACCCAAAGCACACCGTGATTTATAACCTCTACTATGGAAAAGTATATCCAATTTACCTAATAACATGAACAATGTTACATTGTTGTTATTTGAATTTCAAACCTAGATATACAAAGTTTAAAAACACATGGGTTGAGTATGTTGTGAAATGTAGGTTAATAAACACAATGTGCTTTGAAACATAACACATTTTGAAACCTCCTATTTCTCATAATGACTTCATAACTATACATATCTAGGTCTCCAATTCAAATAACAACTTCATTTCATGATGGTGTGTTTGGATATGAAATAATCTAGGTTTCAAAACACACCATGATTTATAACCTAGACTTCACATGGTACCCAAAGAACATCGTGTTTTATAACCTCTACTATGGAAAAGAATATCTAATTTACCCAATAGCATGAACAATATTGTTGTTGTTATTTGAATTGTAAACCTAGATATACATAGTTTAAAAACACATGGGTTGGGTATGTTGTGAATTGAAAGTTAATAAACACAGTGTGTTTTGAAACACAACAAATTTTGAAACCTCCTATTTCTTGTAATAACTTCATAACTATACATATCTAGGTCTCCATTTCAAATAAAATTGTTTAATGATAGTGTGTTTGGATATGATAAACTATAGGTTTCAAAAGACATCATGATTTGTAACCTACACTTAACATGGTACCCAAACCACACTGTGTTTTGTAACCTCTACTGAAAAATTATATCCTATTTACCCAATAACAAGAATAGTGGTGTTGTTGCTATTTGAAAATTAGACCTATATATACACAGTTTAAAACACACATGGGTTGGGTACATTATGAATTTAAAGTTAATAAACACAATGTGTTTTGAAGCATACCACATTTTGAAACCTACTATTTCTCATAATAAATTCATAACTATACACATCTAGGTCTCCATTTCAAATAACAATATCATTTCATGATAGTGTGTTTGTGTATGAAAACTTACAAGTTTCAAAACACGCCAAGATTTGTATCTTGGACTTCACATGGTACCCAAAAGATACCATGTTTTGTAACCTCTATTGTGGAAAAGTATATCCAAGTTACCTAATAATAGGAAAAATTGTGTTATTTCTATTTCAAATGAAAAGCTAGATATACACAATTTAAAAAATTCATGGGTTGGGTATGTTGTGAATTGAAAGTTAATAAACATAGTGTTTTTTGAAACATCTTATTTGGTATATGATATTCATAACTATACATATATAGATCCCCATTTCAACTAACATCATTTCATGACAATGTGTTTTGGTATGAAAATTTGTAGGTTTCAAAACACAACATGATTTGTAACCTGCACTTCACATGGTACCCAAAACACGTCATGTTTTGTAACCTCTACTGAGGAAAAGTATATCCAATTTACCCAATAATAGGAACAATTTTGTTATTTCTATTTCAAATTTAAACCTAGATATACACAAATTAAAAAATACATGGGTTGGGTACATTGTGAATTGCAAGTTAATAAACACATTGTGTTTTAGAAATGGTCTAAAATTATAATTTAACCATCCATCCTCGTCCATCTAACAATGAACTAATAACTTGCTTCAAAAATAATAAACACCCTACTTTAAACCAAATACTCAATGACATTAACTATCAAGAAAAAGTCTTAGGAATACATGAACAAAGTATATTGGAGCCCATCCAAATCAAAGAAAATCCATGATCACAAGGCCTTAACTACATGTCTCAAGGCTCAAAATCCAAAAATGTTGGTACAATCTTTGTGAAATCTAAAATAACTTCTCCCAAGACCATAATAGGTGTTTCCCATCATTCCTCCAAACCATTTGTTACCATCTCCCCTCCATCATGCCAACCAAAAAATATTATCCATATTCCTCCTTCATCCTATAAATCCATTTTGGTTCCCTATGTCCCAAAATCCACCATCACATCTCCCCTACCTACTAAGTCCTTTTTGGGTCCTTATATCCCCAAATCCCATTGTCCATCTTATCCTACTCATCCCCTCATCTACCAATCCCCTATTCCTCTCACCCATCCTAAACATCCCACTCCTATAATTCCCAACCAGCCTCCATACACCCCATCCACGCTCCTATATCTATCACTCCATTCATATTCCCTTTATATTGAATCCATCTCCTTCCACCCATAACATTTATAGTAGAATAAATTTGGATCCTAATGAAAAATGCAGCCAAATACACATCCATAAAAATATAAGGATCACCATGTCCCCTCAAAACGACATGGTAAAACATAGAAAAATCCATTCAATGAGTGCAATCAATCCCAAAGGCCACATTGGCCCACCAAAGAAAAAGAAATAACAAAAACCATGTGGATCCAAAAGCAAAATGTAGAAACTCATCAAAAGAAAAAATCCATAATGGTATCCAAAAATGTTAATCAAAAAGCTAAGCATCCTCCTCCATCTCCTAAATCCATAGAGTAAAAAAAAACCACTTGTTGATATCTAGCCATCCAAATATTTATCCCAGTCAAAACCAACAATCCCCCATATGTCCAACACCTTTCCCATATTATTAGTGGCATGATAAGAAAAAAATTGGTTTAAAGTTCCTTTCAAGTACATAGAAAACATGTTCACCTACATCTAATTCTCTTTACAAATATTTGGCATGAGCCAAATTAGAACTCCCCTTGCTCAAGTAATGTTTAAGCCTGAAACATATTAATGCATAAATAGAGCTATCAATTACAATTGCATAAGAAATATTGTTGATGTCCCTCAAAACCTCCATAGATTTAGCGCATTGTTCTAGTCTCAACTTAGTGGTTATTAGTAAGGGAATACTTATAGGATTATCATTGTGCATGTTGAACCATTATAGAATAGTCTCACGATACTTCCTTTAGTTTAACTCATCCCATTCACCATCCATCACTCCATTCTACAATCTAATCCCCTTATCCCATAAGCACTTGTCATTGGTACCTAGCTATGGGCTACTCCTCCATGCAATCTAATTCCATCTATCTAATTTTTCCATCACTCCTTGCAATTCAAAATCACAATAAGATCCCAATCCATGCAATCCAATTATGGAATCTACATGAAATCATCAAATCACATTTGTGGTCTTGTTTGTAGCCTTGTTGCAAGCCTTGATCCAACACCAATCATAATCATCATTGAGATGTATCCTTTCTAATCCTTTTGTTGTTTCAAGATATATCATTCTTATACCAACAACACCCAATCATCATCATCAAGATGCATCCTTCCCAATCTTTGTGTTTTTTCAGGATACATCCTTTCCATATCAATAACACTCCATCCATCAAGTTAACATCATTTTAAGATACTTTTATCACTTTAAGTAATACATGTTAGGGTTAAGGTGGCATTTACCTTGCAACCCTATGCATAATTCATGTATCTTCAACACTCTTGGAAAGTGTCCTTGGATGGTTAGAGTGAAATTATAAATTATTTAATAATTTAGATTCTCTAGGAATCTTGGTATTAGTTTTCATATGCATTCATGAAGAAGGTGGATCACAAGGGTGGCAGTTATAGTTCAATTTTTAGTCACTAAAAATACTTTCCTAATTATAAGTGCTAGGATGGAGGAGTGAGAATATCGTATGACAAGACAATGCTCATATAAGTTGACCACTCCACCATCACATCTGCCCCACCTACTAAGTCCACTTTGGGTCCTTATATCCCAAAATTCTATCCTCCATCTCAACCTACTCATCTACTAATCTCATATCCCTCTCACCCATTCTAAACATCCCACTCACCCATTCTAAACATCCCACTCCTATAATTCCCAACTAGGATCAATAAAGGTGCACCTTTATGAATGTCATCCAACATCCTCCCTCCATACACCCCATCCATGCTCCTATGTCTATCACTCCATTCATATTCCCTTCATATCTTCCATCTCCTAAATCCATAGAGTTAAAACATAACCACTTGTTGATATCTAGCTATCCAAATCCTTATCCCAATATAAATTAATAAACCTCCATACCCTCAACACCTTTTTCACATTATTAGTATCATGATACCAAATATATTAGTTTACAATTCCTTTCAAATACATAGAAAATATGATCACCTACATCTAAAAATAATACAAATTTAATTACATTATAAAAATATATATTAATATAATAATATAATTTAATAATAAATATTATAATATAATAATATAATGTATACAATAAAAATAAAATAATTTAATAATTGTAATATTCTAAAACTAATATTGATATATAATTTAATATAATATTAATTATAAAATAATAATACAATTGCATTATGAACATATATAATAAACTTAAATATAATAATAAATGTACAATAACATATAATTATTTTATTATAATAATATTATAATAATATAATAGAATAATATAATATTATCATACAATTTAATATAATAATAATTGTAAAATAATAATATAAATTTAATTGCATTATAAAAATTTATAATAATAAATATATAATATTAAAAAAAATAATGTAGTACTATAATATAATAATATAAAACTAATATAATAATATATTTATTATAATATGATATAATATATTAATAATAGTGGTAATTGAAATGATTTTCATCTATGTTGTGGAGAGGAATTTGTAGCCACAATCACTTTAACTGATTATTTGTTCATTGTAACAAACTCCATATAACTCTTAAGGCTTCTTAAATACGTTTCTTTTGGATGGCCCTACCCACGTTAGTTGAAGTTTATGTTTGAACAGAGAAAGCGGAAAAACTACAAAATTAAATAAATAACGGCACTACCTTTTGTTACCCTTCCCGTCACTTTCGCTACTAGTTTGGTGGGCCCCCAGTTATCAATTTGTATGATGTTTTATGTATGGTATATTCCTGTTACATGCCTTTGAGATGCAATTTTTTAGGGAGATTTGCATCACCCTCAAAAGGTTGCAACGGAAAATTCGTGAATGAAAAGTTATGAAGGGAAAAGGTGAGGTTAAGAGTGGGCTCGACCATCTAAGCAGTTAATGTTTAGAGTGTGCTGGTTAAGCCGAGTCGTTTCAGTTCTGTTTCTCAGGTCCCATAGGCCGATTGGTCTCGTGGACGTAATTAAAAGCATTCATTCATTCCTATGAAAAAATGGAAGTAGAGTCCTTGACTTTTTTAAATGGAAATAGGTGCCAAGTGGAACTTGAGGAGACTCTTCAATGTAATAGATCCTCACATCTCCTCCACAAATGCACAACAAAATCTCGGATGCCAAATGTAAAGTTGACCAAAAGCAAGGAAGAGGCAATCCACCTACGAGGTGGATTGACAAGTGCCCCATGAAGTGGCAAAAATGAGTAGACAAGTGTCCTATAGGTGTCAACCTTAGGATCACTTGGAATGTGCAAACCAACGACCTATTTGACTAAGTCATCAACTTTGATGCCAAGTGTCAAGAGTGACCTTTGAGTTGGAAAGTCTTCCAACCTTTAAAAGGTGGCACATGAGGTTTACCAAATAACTTGGTAACCTCTAGAGGCTTAAAGGTTTCACATTTAGTTAGGCAAGATGTTGTCTAGCCTCATCAAATTAAGTACACTTAATTATACAGTGAATAGATAAATTAGTCACTCTAACAGTGACAACTCCTCCCCCTTAAGAAAAGGTTATCATCCTCAATGACTTAATTTAAACAAGTATCAAACATAGTAATAAAACAAAGTGTCATTTTAAATTCTACTTAATCTAACAAATATGATTTTTTTTGATGAAATTCTTCACAATCTTCCCAAGTGCCATTGTCCTTCGAATATTGGTCCAACTAGACCTAAGACTAAGTGAGTTCTTTGTTATGAAAAATTATACAACTGAATTTTACACATTGAAGTAGGCACCAACCTACCAGAGAAAACAATCTCCTATTGTGTTTGTAGGCACCAACCTACTAGAGAAACCAATCCCCGATTGAAACAATATAGTAGGTAGAACATCAGTTCTACTAGATTACAAGTATGAAGCTTTCATATCTTTAATATAACACATACATGTGCTAGAGTCACAACTGACACTCTTCCCCACTTCTTATGATCTTTTGATTATGGCACACACTTTGAAATGTAACTCACATTGAATAAATCTATCTTCAAGATTGTCTCCATGTATTTTCTCTTCCTATGCTTGATCTTCTTCGATTCAATTCACATCGTGCATCCATCAAACTAATTAATATATGCATGTCTTTACATTTAACACTCTTCTATGTCGGTCTGATGGTTTAGCTGTTGTTTTGCTTTTGATTATCCTTTTACAATTAAGTTTCATTTTTTGGTTGACTTCTTATTGTCATTGTTTCTTCCTTAGCAACTTGTTCTCGTTGTAAAGGGTTTCGGGGTCCCTTCAAAACTTGTTTTCCTTAATCAAAACACTTTTCTATGTTGTTCAGTAATCCACAAACGACCAAGATGACATAAGGTCCAGACCTAAATTCAAATTACATGAAACGTGCAGTAGGTTGGTTCAAAGACAACTTCTTTTTCCGCCAACAAAACATGACATCGTGTGCTACCACGAGAATCTTAAGCAAGTCTTATCTTACCACCACACACAAGATTTGAATCTTGCACACTACTAACTATTATTACACATGCCTTAAACTCCACTTGGTTGACATACAGACATAAGGAACCTTTTGTCATTTCAATATTTTTGCATGTTGAACATATCCTTCAAAGACTCAGGAATATGATAGAACTAGTGTAGACATACTCTCATCTAAAATCATAGAGCAAAACTAAAAGAAATGATCACCATAATTGTATTGCCAGAGAAATCTTTTTGTCTCGAGGACCGAACTGAAACATACTGATACAAACTTTCGGACCACCACTGTCATAAAGAATAGATGCAAGTATGATATTGCAAGCATACAACATTCATACACACACTCCTTGACAACTAATAATGTATATTTCTTGATTTTGCATCCTGATAGTAAAATTACCAACACAAAACAAACTGAACTTCTGTCATCAATGACATTACTGACAACCTTTGACATCAATGACAACCTATGTTCAATAAATAATATAAACAATCATAACATGAACAATTGTATCTAATCTATAATTTCATAATTTTTTATCGTGTCATCTAATTATCTAATATATAAGTAATACAAATATTATATAAATTAATTGTTAAAAAGTGGGGTGTGATTATAAGAATTAGGGAAATCTAGGAGATAAAATAACAAGCACAAATGAATAACATAAAAAATTGTATTAAGTTGACGCAAATTACAATGAGTAAAAAGCCTTGCATATATAGGCAAGGAAGAGGAAATCCACCTATGATGTGGAATGACAAGTGCCCCATGAAGTGGCACAAATGAGTAGACAAGTGTCACATTGGTGTCAACCTTAAGATCACTTGGAATGTACAAATCAACAACCTATTTGATCAAGTCATCAACCTTGATGTCAAGTGTCAAGTGACCTCTGAGGAGAGATAGAAAGTCTTCCAACCTCAAAATGGTAGCACATGAGGTTTACCAAATAACTTGGTAACCTCTAGAGGCTTAAAGGTTTCACATTCAATTAGACAAGATCATCAACCTAAATACACTTAAGTATAGTGAATATATAAATTATTCACTCCAACACATCTCTTAAGTGATGGTTGGAGAGATCATAAAAGTGCAAATAGATAGAAATGGGTACTGACTATAGGCCATGTTAGGTACCCATGTACAAATCATTCTCACAAATGGATAAAAAGGAGAAAACCTAGTGGAACGAAACTCCTCTCCAAAAAGGAGAAAGAGAAGGATTTAAGACCTTATGAAAAAGATGTCTCATGATGATAGGAACATCAAGATGAAGAAATCCTGAAGCATGTAGAAGTTGTAAACTGTGTCGATGATGAACTAGTGTTTAATCGAATCAATGAATCTCCAAGAAATGTAGATCAAGATAAGAGATACAAAACATTGCATGAACGAATATATGAAAACTACTTGACCATGTATACAAAGTCAATCAAACTCCATGAAGTTGAAAATATAGATAGTACTATGATTAGGAGTACTAGAATCTCAAAATGTGATCCACTGTAATAATCCCCATATGAGAGATCAAGATAGAAGGTTCATGAGGCCTCCCAAAGAGAAGATTCCTCCATTGCTTCATTGAAAGAAGCATTAGCATAGCACTGTCATAGTCCCCCCTTAATGCTAAAAGACTAAGCAGACCAACTGAATTTGGGCATAAAAGTGTGCAAATAATGTGAAGATGTACAAGAAATTGAGAAAGGCTATGCATCAAGGCACACACAAATGAGGTCAGAATCACAAGGAGACATTGTTGTGATGTTAAATCATGAGGATCCATAATTGTTATGTCAAATCAAGGCTCTACACAACCCCCCAGGGTGAAGCCACATAAGTGGTTTACACTTTTGAAGAGGAAGGAAATTTCGAAATTTCCCCACTCTTCATAGCAAATGGGTTCGGCCGAACTCATGGCTCGGCCGAACCCTAAACCGAGCCTAATAAAAAATCATATTTAAGGTGGTTCGGCCGAACCCCTTGAATATGACCAAACCAAAAAAAGTGCTTTCACTTTCACACTTTCACTGTGAATTACCAGTCAGTCACTGTCTCTGCGCGCGACGAACATAATCCGAATGGCGACCCAACAAAATTTCTCACCGGCGAAAGCAAATTTCGGGTCCTTTCTTCAAACTTCATCATTCCAATTCACATATCGACCACTATTGAGCACGAGGTATTTAAAATTCCTTTTTTTTTTAGTTCAAAATGCATATATTTGTTTAATTTCGAAACCCTATATGCAAATTCTTTTAAATTTGTTGAATTCAAATTGCACTTGTTTGAAAGTTTTTAAAGCATTTTTAATATAGTATTTTGCTTCCCCGTTTTGCATAATCCAAGGGTTTGAGTAAGGAAAAACGAGTTTCCTCCGAAAATTAGTGCAAAAAAACATTATAATAGCTCTCAACATAGTCTAAAAAATGGAGATAAATACATTCCTAAAGACTAGAAATGTAGGGTTAAGCTCACAAAATAATTTTAAAACTACAAATTTAGGGTCAAACTTGTAGATGAAAATGCAAATTTCATACATGTAGGAGTGAACCGTGAAAGTCATAGCTTGATTTGTTAAGGTGTTATAATATTAAATCTTATAAAAAATCAAGAATCATATCATTGATTACGTACATTACAATAAAATATCTCCATATAACAAATGAAGCTAAAAACCCTAATCTTCTTTGTGAATTATATAGTGTGTTTGCTTGTTCATAATATAAAGAATGCTTAATGATAAAATATACACAATTATCAATACGCTAGAGTTTGTTTACATACAAATTTTTCTTTTTTTTTTAGTCTATTCATGTCTAATTTTATTCTCTTGTATTTTTATTATAGGATCAATATACATTATTTTATAAATTGTCATTTTTATCCTATTATAAGTATGTATATTGAGCTTTACTTATTTTAAATTAAGTAATATATATCTCACATAAAATAGATAGGTGCACATTTCATTTGTCCTGTATTAAATATTACAATCTAAAACATATCATATAATAAAAATATTTAATGAGATATTTTTTCAAAATAGAGCATGCATATTTTTTACATAAGATAGACTAATTTACAACTAAAACTATACATTCTATTAACTTTAGTTTCTTTTTTTTAGTGGGAAAGTTGTTTGCCTTATCATTGTCTTTGTGGATTGTGTAAAAATGGAACCATTACTGACTAAAAATATATGTTACACTTATTGAACATTGTCTTCATGTAGTGTGTACAAATTGAAATATAATTGACTAAAACTATAAGTTACTCTTATTGAACAATTTCCTCATGTAGTGTGTATAAATGGAACCATTGATTGAAAATATAAATCAAACCATCAAGAACAAAGACTTGATTGTGTCTTCATGCCCTCAATTAATATCATTTACAAAGTTTGGTCTTGGAAACCATAAAATTAACAATTACATTCTCTACCCTATTATTTGATGTATTATAATGCAATTTTCTATACTCCCAAGCAAATTCAATGGTCACAAGTTTGTAGAGACACTCTAGAAAAAGGTCTATCATGTGTTTAAAATACTATTCATATTGTAACACTAGAGATTCTAAGTAATATGAGAATGCCTGCATAATTTTATATAATGTATTTTCATCATCACTAACTATAGTAGACTAGTTTCTATCACTATTCAATTCATCTTCTTTCATTAGTCCATCATGACTTGATTATTCTTCCTCCTTTATATTTAGAGAATAAGAACAATATATAGAACCACTACAAAATCTTCACACATATCACTAAAAGTTGATGTTTGGTATAAATGTATCCACATGCAAACAAGAGCCACCTTTGGACATTACTATTATCAAAAGGACAAACCTTATTAGAGCGAGTGCAAAAAGATGTGGGGCAAAAAAGTGGCCACCCCACCTTTTGGCCCCTTCATATTAAGTATCAAGCATTAATGTTGAGGTACGCTATTCGAGGAAACTTGAATGATGAGTAAGTGAAGAGAGAGTGGGACTTTATTGTTCACAAAGTGGGAAGAAATAAAAGCAAAGGAAGTGGAAATGGGAAACATGTAGAGAATATGGCAAAAATGGTGGAAATCAAGGAAGGATTAAAAGGAAAAGAAGGAGGAAAAAGGGGAGGATAGAGGCAAAAGGAGGAAGAAGGTAGTGCAAATTATACATTTTTGAAGCTTGTGAAATTCGAGTATGTAAACCTAATAGTTTTTACTTGGTGGTAATGAGGTATGAGTTTTTATGAAGGTTCTTTTTAGTATTTTTATATGTAATGTAAGAGAAAAAGCTATTCTTGTATGAAATTCTAGAAATCATGTTAAAAAGCATTAGCTTGTAATTTCTACTATGTGAATGGAAATCTATTGCTCTACCTAGGACATTTAGAAGCTTGTGTTGCATTCATGAAGCCAAACATAGTAGATATTTTTTTTACTTTATGTGTGTTATTGCAGATAGGGTTTTAGTATATAGAACCATACAATAAAATGGGGTAATTCCTTGTTTGAACTAAAAACCCTACTATTTTTTAGTGAAGGGATAGCTAGCTATAACATTTTGACTTTCACTTGTGAGTCTAAACACCCATATGGGTTATTGTTGCTTTGTCTTATGGATTATGGTAGTAAATTCTTAAGATGTATGTAAATCTAGAAGACCAATGTTGAATATTTATTTGTTGATAGGCTAAATAGAGTTAGAATTAGTATGGGTTCATTACATGTATGCCATTCAACATTCATGCACATCATATATATGTGAGAGAGATAGTGATAAAGAGAGATAGAGATAAAGGGTAATATAGATAGATAGAATAAGCACAAACCATTTGCTATGAATATGCACAAAATATTTATATATTGATCTTGATAAGGTCATGAAGACATACATAATACATCATGAAAATATCATATACAGTGACATGAGGCCAACATTGTCTCTTAGACTACAAAATATCACCAATATATATTCATGAAAATAGTTATGAATGTGTCATAAAGATATAAAAGTGTTTATGTATGTGTAGCAAATGCTATTAATGAAACATTATGCCTCTCTTTGCTTGACTAGAAACTGAACTTCGATCCCTTGAATTAGTTATTATCTTGCATTGTGTTGATTGTGTGTGCCCCTAACAATTATGCAACTCAACCTACACACACAAACATATTATAAAATTAGAGATTATACCAAAATTTATAAATAAATAAAATATTGTTTTAAAATGATATTAAAATAATAAACACACTTACAACAAACTAATACTCAACATCATCAACAAAGGGTTGTCCTCAAAAGAGGATGCTTACAAAACAAAACCAAAATGTGTGTGTATCCATATATACATATATATACATGTATGCATACACATATACATATACATACATGTATATACGTATACATAAATATACATACACACATACATACACACATACATACATACATATGTGTGTGTATTTATGTATACGTATATATGTATACATATATATATATATACACATATAGAAAATAAATGTATGTATATACATATATACATGCATATATACATATGTATGTATACATGAATGTGTCTACATATCTACATATACATATATACATATATACATATTTAGATATGTGCATGTGTATGTATACATATGTAGATATATTCACATATACATGAATATGTATGTATAGTACATGAGTAATTTTTTTAATGAAAACCATGTTTAGGAATGAAAATATCCAATCCCTTATGCTTCTAAACTAAAGTTTGCAATGCTTATGGTTCTTTTGGCCTTATAGATTCTTGAATCATTTTATAATATAAAACCAAAATATAACCTACTTTGGCTCTAATAATTGTAAACCCTTTAGGAATTCTAAATTATTGCATCTTGTCTTGATTTTCCCACCATTGTTATTCCTTTTGAAAATTTTACAAATTAGGCAAAGAATCCTTGCACTTATATAGAGGATCCTTATGTATGTTCTTAAAATTATTTAAGGTTAAATAGCTTAATCTAAAATAAAGGCATATCTGAGGATCTCTGCAATTATAACCCTCTTTACTAGTATTCAAACATATTTGATTACTTGTGGTAGTGACATGGATGGTGTTTGTAGGTATTTGCTTTGTCCATGGATGCGAGATAGGAAGTAGGGATGCATCTGAGAGAGGGTGTGACCTTGGAATGGGGCTTTATAAATGCTTTTGGACCAAAGTTAGGAATTAGAATGGTAGCTGTCCTGTGGACGATCCCGGCAGCCATTTGGTCAGGACAACTCAACCCTCAAATATACATATACTTATTATTGATAAAATAGCAATCAAAAACAAAATTATTCAATACATACATTTTAATGGTGAGTAAGATCAATAAACACACCCTTACATGGTTCATGATCCACACAAAACCAAATGACCATTATAATTATTTGGTAATATCTCACAATGTGAAAAAGGTGTCAAAAAAATTAGCATACCTAAATCATAAATTGACTTGTCATAAAGTGGGTGGGTAGCTTAGTGGTGGAGATTTGCATCCTAACTAGTTCATGGAAATTTCAACATGAGGAGAATTAATAGTAAAATAATAATATCTTTTGACAACATAGGCATCCAAGTACTCATTCCAAGATTGTTGAAGATACAACATTAATACATTAGGATTTCAATTAAATATCACACTTTCCTAGAAAAAAATCCCAATTGATCTATCTTTTGGTAGTGCATTTAGTTTGATATATTTTTCTTCCCCATATTTACAAGATTCCTTTATTATCGAATCTTATTTACTCTAGTATGTTATCCTTGGTTCTCATATGAACTATATATATATATATAATTCAATCAAGATCCTCTTATCATTACAAATTTAAACTTAGCTTATTTTTTCTCCCAATTTCTTCTTAATGAACATATGGTCTTTCTTCCTCTATTAGCCTACTCATGCACCATCACCAACCATGAATGAATCTCCATGAAGCTAAATACCCATTTGTACTTGGTTGGTGTAAGTTGGGATTAGTGTTCCATTCACTTAAAATCTTATCTTTAATGTTGCTTTTTTCTAAATTCTTTCTAAAGGGCATAAATTACAGTCTAGAGCTTTGATTTTAATATTTTCTTAAAATTAAAAATATTAATGAGCTTGATGCATTAAGCTAAAAAATATCAATTTGGACACCATTAAAACCCTCGAGAGACTCTCGCAAAGTGAAAATGAGCTCCAAAATTTTATAGTGTGATATGTGAGAAAAAATGAAAAGGTAAGCAATGGGCTCAAGATATTATTATAATAAAATTAAATAAGGAGATCGTGATGATTATTGTACTAGGAGTTACATTGGGAAGAGTGGAGCATCTTTTCATAATAGATGAGACTTATTGTAGTTGACATCTTCATCATAAAGCACTAGTATTGGGAGTGGTTACTATCAAGGTTATGGGATTTAAGGTCCTATATCATTAGTTCGTTTATATTTTGTGTACATGTTCCAATGCATAGTGGGGCATGGGTTCTTTTCTTGTGGACCATGATTTTTTTCCACTCATTACATAAATTCATTGATCATTTCTTGTTTCCCTTGCTCTATATATAATTTAATGTATGACATAAGGTTTAAATAGTGTTATGTAGAAATAGCCAAAACATTAGACTAAAGAAGATTGAGTGGATTGGATTGTTATAATCTTGTTATGAATATTAATAAAAGTTTCATATCTCTTTAGTAGTGGGATTTTTTGAAAGGGTTTCTCCATATTATAATTCTAGTGTTCATGAGGTTTGAATATTTATTTATTTTCTCCACTATTTCATTAATATTATTTGGTATATTGTATGTTTGATTAGACTTAAAGTGCCTCACCATTAGTTGATACTCCTACTATATATATTTACCTTGTTTGCAATAGTTTAGTCCATGTCAATAGTTGATTTGCACCTTTAATAACTTGGTGGGAATATCAAGTATTTTTTATTAAATATAATCAATAATCATTGTAAAAGAAATTTTAAATCAACTATTAGTCTAGAATGATTATTTGAGTGTTAGATAAACCATTTAAATTTAACCTTCATAATATTACTCTAAATATGTAGTTTTACCAACAAAATGAATGATATTTATGTCTATTACATGAAAATTACAAAATCATGACTATAATTCTTTAAATTATACTCATAATCTAATTTAATACTCATAAGATATTAAATCATTGTTTTTCTCAAGAGACGTGTAATTAAATATCAAGAATATTCTTTAGTTTATTAGTCCACAAAATAATTTTAATATAGCCCATAACATTCAATTTTAAAATTCATAGAGTTGTTGGGATATTATCATATCACTAGCTATGGAAAAATTTAGGAAAGGGTGGGTTATTACACTACCCCCTATATTTGTGTGTTTTAGAGAAAATTAGCATGGAAGGTTTGCATTTCTCACAAATAAGAAAAAATCCTGAGAATAATGTACAATATTCTACTATATGTTTTCATATTGTTGAGTTATGCCTTGCAAATTAAATGTGTATCTTTTCCTCTACAACAGTCCCTTTATACATAGAACTATGGATTAATGGTTTTATTATATTATGATTGAATTATGCCTCATGTTGGAAATTCCTCTATCTCTTCTTTGCTAAAATACTTTGGAACTAATAGGATTCAATTGTGTTTTATGACATAGGTCTATATTACCACAATGATGTATGTATAGGTGTACATTTTAACTTGGTTAGCTTTCCTAGCAAGTTCTTCATTACAACGATCACTCCACCTTGTCACTCAATCAAGCCCGCTAGAACATATATTGGAATTTAACCT
This sequence comes from Sequoia sempervirens, assembly GCA_007258455.2. Lineage (NCBI taxonomy): Eukaryota > Viridiplantae > Streptophyta > Pinopsida > Cupressales > Cupressaceae > Sequoia > Sequoia sempervirens. Next base: position 11,006 of record VDFB02096504.1, on the reverse strand, counting down.
CTTTCATACTAAAAGAAAAAGTAATCATTAATTATATTTAATTTACCATATAATTTGATCTAAGTAATGCATTTTATAAGATCTAATTGGTGTATTTATAAAAACTATTTTGTGTTTTGGGCATAGGTGGTCCTAGAAAATATGCATAAATAATAAGATAGACTATGGATTAGCTTTTAAATATTGTTCACGGTTTTTCATGTCATATTTTTATAGGAGGTCCTCATAATTGGTATTCTTGTATGGTATTAGAGCCAAGCTAGGTGCATTTGGACACCATGTTGTGGCTCATGGGAAAGTGTGTTGGAAATGATACACCTCCAAGTCATAAAAGACTCATCACAATGTGAGCCATTAGCTCCAATAGTAGAGTATAATTCTAACAATTCAAATGGAGGTCCTAAGTTTGAATACTAGTTAGTCCATAGAAATTTCTATAAAAGTCAATCACTAGTACATAAGAAGAAGAATAAGTACCCCTTATAATTTTTATTAATACTCAACAAATTATCATTCCTGCATACATAGGTGAATCAATGATTTCGATTGTCAACATACATGTACCCTTGGTCTCAAGGACCTCATATAAAACCATTTTATTAGATTTATTTTAGTGTAAAATATTTAAATTTTCATTAGAAGGAACAATTAGCGACTGATCCCAATACAACCCCCAACCTAATTTTTTTTTTATGAATCAAACTTAATCAATTATTCCTTAATCCCATAAAAATGTTGGGAGGTACTACACTAACTCTCTACAATTTAATAACAGTAAATTCTTCTCATTATATCTTTTGGGAATAACTTTAGATTTTATCTAATGGCCTGAATAGGAGGAAGTGTAATCATGCAAGCACTAAGTAAATTTTGAAGCACATTTTACAAAGGAAAAGTTGGAGGTTTTAGAGTCATAATTATATTAGAAACATTTATAATGTATAAGGTTTGGTAACAATGGTCATTTCCATTATTTTTTACTATCCTTTGGAAATAATTTTTCTTTTTAAATTTACAAGGGTAGGATGATGTAGATGAAGCATTAGAAGATCCATAATTAAGTGTGGTAGCCTCTAACAACTTTAGTTCTTTACATTCATCTCACTTGCACATGCAAATGTTAAGAATGTATATACTTTGTCTATCCTTGTTTACAGTCAAAAAATCTAAAATAATAAACTTCAATCTAACATTCCCAATATTTGCATTGGCCAATTTCAATATTAAAAAATAGACCCAAATGGAAGATAATACTATTAAATTTCATGGGAAGAATTTAGCCAATAACTTATCATCATACACAAAATCCAAATATGTAGAACTAAAGAACCTTGAATGTGTCATGGGATCTCCTTTAACATTGTGCATCTCAAATCTAGGATCCAAAATCCAACAAAAAATGGATATGTAAAATTTTTAATAGAAATTGAATTGTGTTTGATTTTTATATGTACACGTCTTTTTTTTTTTTTTTTAGGTAAGGAATCAACATTACTTTTCATCTCAACAAGCCCTTAAACATTAATGTCAAGGGTAGATAGAGGCACACTAGGATTAAGGACATGAATGAAAGTGGCAAGATGAGAAATCGAAAGTGGTGTATAAATTTATCGTGACATAATAAATGAGTGTGGAGTGACAAAGACTTGCGTAGGAATATCACAGTGAGGGGAACATGGGAAGTGTAAAAAAAACTAATGAGAACTAATGTGGAGACAAGATAACTATGTGCATCATAATAAGTAAGCATGAGATGAGATCTAGGAAAAAGGAGAGGATAAATTTGGGGAGATTTGGTGGAAGGAGAAATAAACTGCATAAGATAGATAGGAGTAAAACAATAAGGAGGAATACATGAAGAAGAAGCTTGGGATGGAGGGAAAATGGCACATCACCCAAAGGGATTGTTGAGCTTATCCTTTTACCTATTTAACTTTAAGTACTTTCTTTCCACATGGCTTATTAATCAACATAGTATATGAAGGAGATCAATCATTGTACTAGGATTAATATTACTAGCCAAATTTGTAAGATCCAAAGAAAGGTTGTGTGCATCAAAGCTATATCTTGATTACCATTTTCTCAACAAGGGCCTCATGGTCAAATGATTCTTCTCCATTATGATAAATTTAGTATCATGCATATTCCCAATCATACCAATTTTAGTTTGATTCACAACCATGGTGGGATTGAACTATGACTTCTTATAGTTAGGAAAAGAGGATGATTTTGGTATTAGAAGGAAATAAGGATCGAACAATGTTTAGATTTGATTAAGAAATTAGACAATGAGAAAGCACTTAAATCTAAAAACTAAATAAGATTCAAGAAAAACCTTTAGACTACTTGGGTATCAAAGAATGATTTACATAATAAAAAGTTGAAAATTCCATAAACTAGAAATACTTCAAGTTACAAAAACAAGAATAATCTTTATGGTAATAGAAAGAGAAAATGCTTCCTCTTAAAAAACATAACATTAAGTACCAAAACATGATTCAAGTAACAACACATTCAAGTACCAAAACATTAAGTATGATGATTGGGATGAGAGGATCAACTTGGGGAGGATTATTATAACATAATTAGTTGGAACTTTTGAATTTTATCTCTTTGTGTTCCATGTTGTTTTTAATGTTTTTAATTAGAGTGCGGATGATGTTAATATACATTTAATGATGCATTTTATGTTCTATAATTTTTTCATGTTCTCAAGGCTATATAATTGAAGTTCATTTTATGTTAACAAACTATTAGATTAAATATTTTATCCCAATTATTTTCAAATGATTTTATAATTTTATCTTTGTATTCTATTCTTCTTTTCATCGTTTAATAAATTTGAAACTAATTTAAGGATGTTATGTTATAGATTATAGTTTTCTTCCAATTATTTTTAAATCAAGTTAATAGTATGAAAATATTATTGATGAGTAGATGAATTAAATTACAAGTTCTATTTTAGATTTGTATTCTTTTTATCTAGATATATTATTTACCAAAGTCTTATTGTTTTTTTAGGTGTACTGTATATATATAACATGGAAAATGTAGATCATGTTTCACCTGTGCTAGAATCTTTGTTTGTAAATACTAGTAATGAGATAAAAAAAAATTAAGAGATCCATTAGCACAAGGTGCAAAAACCCAAGGGATATATATAGTGAACCATGCATGTTAATAATATTATTAATAGTCTAGAAAAACTAAAGATGAATTTTGGAGAGGATCCAGTGCATATCTCTGCATTGCAGTGATCAAGTATTCTTTCCCCGCATGGAAGAAGTACATGGTGACGCTCCCCTTAAACAAATACAAGATAGTGTCACCAAAGAAATGATAAAAGCCACTTGTTTTCCATTTTATCAAAATGTGCGTAAGGTTAGGGGATACCAGGTCACTAGATGTGTTGATCATGCTACGACCTCATTGATCTACCCACGATTTCTAGTAATAATATGGTATACCCAAACAATGACCACGATTCCATTGTATTTTGTTCCTCAAATAGCCAGGTCGAGGGTCAATTTGGGCCTCAAAGTCAACTACCTAGACATTCCACCATATGTTGGTCAAGGGCATGGTAGGATTGCCGATAGGCCCACCTATCATCAAGCAGATAGACCACCCCAAATGTTTAGGGTATTGGTTGGTGAGAGGTCTCCTACTCTCACCCCAGCTCTAGGCCCCATAGTAGATGAGGTTGTCATTGCTTCCCAAAAGGAAGCAATTGGACTAGGGTGACACAAGGGTCACACCACTAGATATTTGGATGATCGTGGTAGGTCAAAGATTGATATCTAGACATTCCCGATCCACACCATTTTAGTACAAGGACCACCATGGATCCTTTTACAATGACCATATCCCTACTCCCACAACTTGATGCACCCTATGTGAGAGATGGCACGATGACTCTGCTATTGCTTTTGCTGAGGGACCCTGCTTGGAGGCATATGCCCACATTGCACGGTATTGTCGGATCGAGAGCATGTTAGAGATCATTTGAGATCGAGTTCTATTCAGTTCAGGATCCCATCACTCAACTGACCACTAGTTCGTGACGTAATCCACCCATAGCTTCATGCATAGCCTAATGTGCTATGGTTTTAATTGATATGTTGATTGGTTCTCGGTTCATCATCACCGCGCTATCTCACCTCATAGTCCCCATATCTACTCATTTCCTCGCACCCACAGGGATAGATCGGATGGATGCAGATGTTGATTTGTTGCTTGACCATTTGGTGCATATGGTGGAGGCGACTGCTTTAGAGGACTTAGGTCATCCGATATTAGATGATATTCATGTATGTGTGTATGTGCATGTTTCAATTCTTTTTTCATTTTTTATTTTTTTTAACTAGATATTCATTTAAGTTGATATATATGTGTGTATATATATTGTTATAGGTGGACATACCTCATATCACTCCTAGCCTTGGTCCAGATCGTGTGCATGATCGATGTGACTCTGTGGATGAATTTGCTATCAATGGACATGTGAGTTTTCATACAATATATATTTATGTATGAATAGATAAATACAAGTTGTAGATTGATATTTAAAAATACAAGTTTATTTAAAAATAACTTTCATAAAATTTATTTAATAAAAATTATATGTATTTAACACATCTTGTACACAATTTTATTTGCAAGGCTCAGCACATCCATCAGAGCAGGACCATTCTCATTCAGATGGCCATTCATCTAGGAGTAGACATTCTTATTAGGCCATGCATTCTAGATTTATGATCTTTATCACATGTGTATTTGATTATATATGATGATCTTTAAAATAGTATTTGATATTTGATGATCTCTTACACTTGCTTATATGATCTAGACATACATTTGCTTGTTTTTTGATCTTTACTATTCGACATTACATGATCTTTAATTTACATTTTGCTTTTATGATATATGTACATATATTTTCTTATATGATATATACATACATTTGCCGCTTTGCTTATAATATGTGTAAGCGGTAGAATGGGAAAAACAATCTAAACAATGCATCTACGCTTCTAAATAGGACATTGCATCTAAAGTCTAATAAATTTAAATTAATTTAAATTAAAAACTTCAGAAATCTATCATATTGCTCTCTAACTCTAAAGATTTCTCTAATCTACTTAGCTCTCAAATTTGTAAGCTAATTAAACTATTGAAATGACACTTAGAGAATGAGAAATGAACTAATTCTATTCTAATATGATCTAAATGTGCAAATTATATTCTAATGGCAGCCATGACTGCAAATGTTAGATGCTTGATGGCTGCTTGATGGATGCTGGATGAATGCTTCAATGCTAGATGAATGCTTCAATGCTAGATGGTTTGGATGCTTGAATGCTTTGGAAACCTACAGAGTAAGATTGCATTCGTTGGGATCCTTTTCCTGTAGCCCAAGAGCTATATTTATAGCTTTCATGGTAGCACAAATGCACAGGAAACCGGGATGAGGGGCTGTGATTTCCTCTGGAGAATCCAAAGGCATGGGATGAGAAGAAGGAGTTGATCATGGAGAATGGTTCCTCCCTATGAAAACACCATGCAAGATAAGAGGGAAGGTGGGTGGAAGGTTGTTGAGAGAATTTCTTGCAGGTTTGTCCCTGAAGCTTTTCCCGTGAATGGCAGTGCCATTAATTTGAATTTTGAGAAATTAATTTTATTGGTGAGTGAATAGTGGTAAAGATTTATGCATAAATTTTAATAAATTTAATTTATTTAAATTTAGCAAAAGAGGAATAAATAATTTAATAAATCAAACTATAGGGTTTGTTTATTAAATTAAAAGGAGAATGATAATTAAATAAAAGATTTTAGAGATCTTTATTTAATTAAGACGAAATGTGACTTAAATAACACAAATTATTTAAATTGTGTATTTAATCTATGATAGAAATATAAAAGAAGTAATAATGCTAATAATTAAATAAAACAAAGTTTTTAATTTTGTTTATTTAATAAGGAATAGAAGAATTTAATAAATGAACTTAATATAAATAAATATTTCTATTTATTTACTAAGTAGAAGAATTTAAGATTAATTAATCAAATAAGTCGTATTCAATTAATTAGATTCCCTAGACCATTTTTAGGTGTCTACATTTTGCCCCTCTTTGAAGTGATGTGTTTATGCATTGCTTCAAAGAATGATTTTGCCTCAGCTACCAGTACTGATGAAAAGTTTAAAATACACCCCAGACTTGCCTTAGAAAATGAATTTTGAAATGATAGCGATATATGCCCCCTCGGGAGATAAATTGATGAATTTTGATTTTTTTATGATTTTTCAATAAATTTGAATTTTTATGATGATTTGATGATTTGATGATGATTTGATGAAGAAACAATGATGAAACAATTTATCTCCCGATAAAGAAATATTGATTCCTCCATTTGATTATGATGATGATTGATGATCACGTTAGCTGATTGTTGATCTTGATAGATTAGAAGATTATTGATCTCATGATAGGTGAGATTCAATGATAGATTGATTGATAATTGACCTCATGATAGGTGAGGATCAATGATAGATTGATGATTGATTAACCTCATGATAGGCGAGGTTCAATGATTGATTGATGATCACAAGATTTGAACAAAGCTAATTAGATTTGATTGATTGATAGACTTATTGATTGATGTTGATTGATTTGATATGATTGTTGATTTGTGATTTGAATTCACTGATTGATTGATATGCCCCAATATAAGATTGATTAATCTACTAGGACTTGATGATGCAAAATGATGAATAGAATAGGGGATAGGATGAAGAAGAGATAATGGAAGGAGAAGATGAAAAGTAAGTAAGCACAAATGGATTCGAGGATAAACGTGATGTTGCCCCGATCAAGTTGCAAGCCAAGATTGATTGATGATGATGATGATAAGAGTGTTGTTGATGAGGGAAAGATACCTCCCAAAACAACACAAAAGGATAGGGAAAGATACATCCTGATGATGATGATGATTGGATCAAGGCCTGTAACAAGGTTGGGAACAAAACCAAGGATGCAATTAAATGATTTGTGCTAGACTTAATAGATTAAGATTGGATGGAATTTGAGATGATTGAAATGAAAGAAAATGATTCAGAAAGAGGTGATTAGGAAAACAATTATATATTATCCTAAGAATTATTGAAGAGATAGTGATATGATGAGGAGAGGGCATACATGTAGCTTTTGAGATTGAAATTTGGTAGCTTTTGAAACAATCTATAAATGCATATGCAAGACTAATATGGATGCAATTTATTTTAACCATGCAATTCTAATTGTCATTTCAATAATCTTTTGATTTTGCTTTGTATCATCACTGAGCTTTTAAAAATGTTGAAAGCGAATACAAGCATCAATGATATGAGATAGACCAATGATGACCTGAGTATTTCTTTCATGATATTTGATATTGCAAGTGAATACAAGCATCAAGGTATGAGATAGACCAATGATGACCTGAGCATTTCTTGCGTAAATAGACAAGAATTAATCATTTTCTTAAGTGAATCAGAATGTCATCCATGATACTTGGTAGAGCACTTCCCGTGACAATTCACAAAATAATAATGACTAACTCACAAAATAGCAAACAAAGAAAAGGTATCATTCTTCTTCCTTACTTCTCTAGTTCAATACATCATTGAGTAGCTCCAAAGAAATGATAACCAAATGATAAAATGAAAAGCACAACAATTCAAATTCTACTTAATGTATTTTCAAATCATTATTCAGATTAGATCATCAGTGTTGAGATGTGTGTGCTGATGTGTGCATGATATTCCCAAATGTTTAACTAAATGATGTGACCTAAAAGACCTATCCTAGGGGTCTCGGGGACTGATCAAAGATTAGTCTTGCCTACATTATACACGCAGAGACCACGTAGTTCGACTGATACAGACTCCACTTTTGACTGACATAGACTCATTTTTGTGTTTTTGATTTTCTGATGTTTTTTTGTATTTTGGGTTTTGATGGATTTTTTGATGTTTTTGGATCTTGATTTTCCATGCTTTTTGGATTTTGATTTTCCTCATGTTTTGGATTTTGATTTTTCTCATGCTCTTTTGGATTTTTTATTTTCTTATGTTTTTGGATTTTGATTTTCTGATGTTTTTGGATTTTGATTTTTCGGATTTTTTTGGATTTTTGATTTTCTGATGTTTTTGGATTTTGATTTTTCTAATGTTTTTGGATTTTTGATGGGTTGCCACTTGAGGTTGTCATGTTTGACTGCCTTTCCATGTAAGTTGAAAGTCTACTTGTACCAGATAACACTAGGATGTTGCCCCCAAGCCAGGGTAAAACATGGTATCTCTGCTATGATATGGATAGTGAGAATCTCAACTGATAGATGGAAATGATATGAAAGGAAACAATCGTAACAACACTATACCCAGTAGATAGAGGAGTTTGGTGAAAATCACAAGTAACGCCTGTTTGCCAGGTTTTCATCACTTGTTTTTATTGTGTCATCTTTCCTTTTCTTTTGTATTATTATTATTTTTTTTTCTCTTTTTTTGTTTATTTTTCTCTTTTCTGTCATCATGACGCCTATTTGCCAGGTTTTCATCAAGACAACTTTATTGACCGTGCACTAGATATCCTCAAGTGTAGAATCGCCTGAGATGAATGTTGTTCATGGGCTCCTCCAACATGTCTCCTTCTGGTGTAGACAGTCGGTATGCTCCTGATCCATAGACTGATATGATGACATAAGGTCCTATCCAGTTAGGTTCAAAATTTCCCTTCTTTTCTCTATCTACTTGATTTCTAGGGTTTTCCCGTAGGACCAAGTCTCCTATCTGGAAGACTCTAGGCTTAACCCTATGATTATAGTTTCTAGACATCCTTTGTTGATAGGCTGTCAAATGATTGACAGCTTGTTGTCAACGTTCATCAAGTAGCTCTAATTCCTGAAGTCTAGAGATCCTATAATCTTCATCTGAAATGAGCCCCTTTAGTGAAACTCGAAGGGATGGAATTTCTACCTCAATAGGTAATATTGCCTCTGATCCATAAACAAGAGCATATGGTGTAGCTCCTGTTAGTGTTATGATGCTAGTCCTGTAAGCCCAAAGAGCAGGGTTAAGCTGAATGTGCCAATCACGTCCCACTTCATTTACAGTCTTCTTGAGAATCTTTAGGATTATTTTGTTTGAAGCTTCTGCCTATCCATTACCTTTATTTGAGGTATATAATAGTACGAGGCCGGATGTGGAACTTTCACACAGCCTTGGACGCCTTGGTTTTTGAAAGGCCTGCCATTATCTGTGATTATTGACTGGGGTATCCCATATCTACAAATGAGATAATTAAGAATGAAACATGATATTTTCTTTCCAGTGATTGTGGTTAAAGGAACTGCCTCCACCCATTTTGTAAAATATTCGGTTGTTGTGATAATGAACTTGTGTCCATTAGATGAAGATGGGTGAATTTTCCCTACCAGGTCTAATCCCCACTGACAGAAAGGCCATGTAGTTGCAAATGGATGTAACTCCTGTGCTGGTGCATGTATAAGATTGCCATGGATCAAGATTTGGAATATCTTTGACAACCGATAAGATTCTGCTCCATGTGTGGCTGTAGTAATACCCCCAAACTAAGGAGTTTTCTGCATAAAGATAATCCACTTGAATGTGTACCACAAATTCCTTCATGGACCCCGCTGTGTAAAGCTGGAAGCTGGATCCATCATGTTCTAAACAATGTAAAAGTGAGTACCATCTAGGCCCTCATCTGCAAAGGGTGTCAGCACAATGGTGGCGTTTGGCGGATCATGTGATGAAGTTATGCTTTGGTTGCGAGAAAGATCTAGCAGTAAGATATTTTCTTTTAGATAAGCATAAATGTCTCCATAAATGGAAGATTGGGCACTATCCAAAAGGCTTATGGTTTGGGATTTGGGATTTGCGTATGCAGGATTTGATACTTGTTCTACAATAAATCGATAACGATCTTGCGTTTCAGGCATTTGTAGAAGAGATGCTATTGTGGCCATGGCATCTGCTGCTTTGTTCTCTGATCTTGGTATCTGCTCAAATTTGATTTCTATGAAGTATTTTCTTAGGTCATCTACCAGCCTCTTGTATAAAATCAGTGTGTCATCCTTAGTTTGGTAATCATTGTTGACTTGGTAGATGATTAACTGGGAGTCTCCATACACTTGTAGTTCTATGATTTTCCATTCAATAGCCACTTTAATTCCAAGGATCAAAGCTTCATATTCTCCCACATTGTTAGTGCAACGGAAGGTAAGCCTCTATGATCGCAGGATTGTGTGCCCAAGAGGTGTGACAAATAGAATTCCTGCCCCTGATCCATGTTGTGTGTAGGATCCATCAAAGTAGAGTTGCCATGGTTGTGTTGTAACGTTGAGGATATCTGCATCGGGAAATTCCATGGTCATAGAAAGACTGTCTGATAATGGAGCTTCTGCTAATTGATCAGCGATGACTTGTCCTTTAATAGCTCACCTTTCAACATATTGAATATCAAACTCACTGAGGAGCATGACCCACTTTGCCAACCTTCCTGTTAAAGCTGGTTTGCTCAGTAAATACTTGAGAGGATCAATTTTTGCAACGAGCTTGATAGTGTGAGTGAGCATATAATGTCGCAATTTTTGTGTTGCAAATATTACTGCTAAGCATGATTTTTCAATGAAGGTGTAGTTTACTTCATGTCCATTAAGTGTCCTGCTGATATAGTATATTGCATGTTCCTTTCCTTCTTTATCCTCTTGTGCTAGCAAGGCTCCTAAAGAAATATATGTTGTTGCGATATATAGCAACAATGGCTTGTCTTCACTAGGTGGTGTCATCAAATAATGCTTGATTTGATTGAAAGTACTCTCACACTGTTCATCCCATTTAAAAGGCACATTTTTATGCAAAAGATGGTTGAATGGATGACACCGATCTGCTAGTTGAGAGATGAATCTTCTGATGGACTGTAGTCGGCCTTGTAGAGATCTTAATG
>VDFB02096503.1:0-31716 GCA_007258455.2 Sequoia sempervirens | reverse complement strand
TTAATAACATTTTGTTTCCACAGTCCATGATCATTAGTAATCAAGATTTATGGATTACACTGTGTGTGATTTCTCTCTCTATCTGCTAATCATCCTGATGATGGATCATGGAGTATGATCCGAAACGTTGATGGAAAAAATCACACACAGTGTAATCCAGAAATCTTGATTACTAAAATATCTTTTTAAAAAAGATATTCTTGATATATATATATATATATATATTAAGTAATCTTATTTACTAAAAATAATATTTATTTATAAAGATAAGATGTTAAAAAAAAGTTTCTAAAATTTAGAAAATTAATACAAAGAACTTTCCTAAATTTACTATTGAATAATAGACGAACCGAACCCAGTACCGAAATCGACAACTTAGTTAAAAAAATCTTTTTAAAAAAGATATTCTTGAGATATATATATATATATATATCTTATTTACTAAAAATAATATTTATTTATAAAGATAAGATGTTAAAAAAAAGTTTCTAAAATTTAGAAAATTAATACAAAGAACTTTCCTAAATTTACTATTGAATACAAAATATTGAAAATTAAAAAAAAAACAAAATAATTTTTTGATGTCATTTTTTTAATAGAAATAAAATTATAAAAAGAATGAAAAACAATTGTTCTCGAGAGGGTATTACAATGGCATCCACCGAAAAACAAAATTCAATGTAAGGAAACTCTTTAGCTTGAATTTGACGTTCAAATGACATGCAACTGACATAACTACATTCATTGTATGTAGACGCTTTTTCAAACAAAATAGATTTAAAAACGGTTTTATATTTAAAATTAGATAATAATGGATGTTATATCTTTTTAAAAATTTATTTAGATTATCTTCTTACTTTCCAAAATATTCTTTGATTTCATTCAAATTTAAAGATCAATAAAATTCAATTAAACTAAAAAATTTAAAAGTAGAGGTTTATTTCTCCTAACAAACTATTTAAAAGATACAAATCAAAAGCTTTTTTACTTAAAATATTTTATGACATTTTTGAAATTAGAATTTAGTTTACTTTTAGAATGTGAAATGATTTGCATGCAAAAAAGGAAAAAATAAAATAGAAAGGTTGTTATCTAAATTTTCAAGATATTGTGGATAATAATTAATATTTAATATATGTATGTTAGTTTTAAAAATTTCGAATTAATACACTTCAAATTAGAAAATTTAAAGAAATATTCTAAATTTACTATTACACATAAATATTTTCACGTATTTTTATATATATTACTAAAATAATATATATTTATGCTAGTTAGAAACCATTAAAAACACAACATGCTGTAGATCTTCAATAGATAACTCCCAATCTGAAAATCGACTACACAAAAATCCACCATAAAATCTTAAAAAACACCGAGAAAAAAAAGAAGAAAAACATTAAAACTCTAAATCTCCACGTGTTTTCTAAACCCAAAAGTCTGAAATTACCTTCGTCGATCATCATGAATAAACTTAAGGAACTGCTGAGATTTAACCTGATCTAAATCACCTGTGAGGAGCATTCCATCAACGATTCCCTTTATGGACCCATTTCACAATTAAATATTAATAATTTTATTCTGAGATTTAACCTGATCTAAATCCCCTGTGAGGAGCATTCCATCAAAATTCATTCTCGAAGGGTTGATCTCGAACGGCGCCTCCATTGTGTCTAGGGCTGTGCTGTGGGTTGTTCCGGTGCTGATCTTGGGTCCCATAGGCTTCTTTGGCCTCGTGGATGTCATTAAAATATTTCATTTCATTTCATTTCATTTCATCAACGATTCTCTTTATGTACCCATTTCACAATTAAATATTAATAATTTTATTATAAATAATGGAGATATAAATAATTAATTTTCTCTCTTTCCTATATAGATTGTTTTTTGTACCTAGGTTTTCTTCATAGATATGATAGATCAGAAAGAGAACATCGACAGGAATTACCAGAAACGGAGCGTGATAATACTTGAATTTAATGTACAATTTTTTAAACGTCTCCACATTTCCGTTACTGCGAGTGACGGGATAAAATTGGGCGACCAGCTATTACCTAGTGTGAACTGATATCTAGTTCTGTAAATGTGTAAATCCAATTCAGCGATATTATGTTTGTTCGTTACAATGCCGACACGGGAATAGATCGTGGCTTGTGCGTCACCGACAGGCACCCCACGTTTGTTTCATTAATAAATTCAGGAGAAGTCTTTCCGAAAGTGACACGTGGCGGATACTTCGAGCATTTTCTTTTAACACGACATGAATTTACAGGTAGATTAAGAGGGAGTCGTGAGTGATTTGTCTTTAGCAGCTCCAGCTTACCGATGCCCAAATTTGCGGCTGGGCAGGAGGGATGATTTTTAACTCCTTTCCTGTTATTAAACCCTTGTTATTTAATAGTCAATTTTGACCGTAGAGAATGCTCCAAATTTTGTACAGTTCACTTGCATATTGTTGAGCTTCTGCGATTCAGATCCCTTGCTATATTTAGCTCCTGGGATTCGAACTCCTGACGTGATGGAGTTTCCTGTAAGGATTTGAAAGTAAGGAAGAAAGAAACTAGATGACGATCGTAAACTTTGCTTGATTTGCAAATGTTCGAGTGTAGTGTTTAGCTCAATGCGGCAGCAGCGCTGGTGGGACTCGAACCGCGGACGCAGCAACAAAATAAAAATGGACAAATCAGCAGGCAAGTTGACGTTCCGCACGATTTTCTGTTTCGTAGTTATGATGGCGTTCGTGTTATGGTGCCTGTTATATCTTGTTCAGTATTCCATGCTCATCCGCAACGGATCTGAGCTAACTACGCCTCAAATCGCCATCAATTTACAGAAACAAACCCTAGAAACCCTAGCTAAAGCCGAAAGCCCTCCGCCGCCCCCGCCGAGGGCCTTTGTGAAGGCTCTTAAAACCGCTGATAATAAAAGCGATCCTTGTGGGGGAAGGTATGTTTATGTGCATGATTTGCCTGCTAGGTTTAATGACGAAATGCTTAGAGAATGCCGGCGGCTGAGCCTATGGACTAACATGTGCAAATTCACTGCAAATGACGGGCTTGGTCCTCCGTTGGACAATACCGAAGGGGTTTTTTCCAACACCGGGTGGTATGCCACAAACCAGTTTTCCATGGACGTTATTTTCCGCAACAGGATGAAGCAGTATGAATGCTTGACCAATGATTCGTCTCTGGCGGCCGCTGTCTTTGTTCCCTTCTATGCGGGACTTGAAATCTCGAGGCATCTCTGGGGATATAATATTTCTGTCAGGGATTCTGCTTCGCTGGCGCTTATGGAGTGGCTGGTGAGTAGGCCGGAGTGGAATGTCATGAGAGGTCATGATCACTTTCTTGTTGGGGGCAGAATTACTTGGGATTTCAGGAGGCTGACTGATGAGGAGACTGATTGGGGTAATAAGCTGCTGTTTTTGCCTGCTATGAGGAACATGACTATGCTTGTGGTGGAGGCCAGTCCGTGGAATAAGAATGATATGGCTATTCCTTATCCAACATACTTTCATCCTGCTAGGGACTCTGAAATTGTGGATTGGCAGAACAGAATGCGAAGCCTGGATCGGCCCTTTTTGTTTTCATTTGCTGGCGCACCCAGGCCAGACATTCCCACATCCATCAGAGGGCAGATCATGGATCAGTGCAGGAATTCGAAGGTGGGTATGTTGCTGGAGTGTGATCTGGGTGAGAGCAAGTGCCACTCTCCTAGTGCAATCATGAAAATGTTCCAGGGTTCCGTGTTTTGCTTGCAGCCTCAGGGTGATTCATACACTCGCAGATCGCTCTTCGATTCCATGTTGGCGGGTTGCATTCCTGTTCTGTTTCATCCAGGGTCTGCATATGCCCAGTATTTCTGGCATCTCCCAAAGAATTACACTACATATTCGGTATTCATTGCTGAGAATGACATCAGGAAAAATAATGTTAGCATAGAGGAAATACTGCTCCAGATCCCTACTGAGCAGGTGAAGAGAATGAGAGAAGAAGTAATAAAACTAATTCCCAATTTAGTATATGCTGATCCTCGTTCCAAATTACATGCTTTCAAGGATGCCTTTGATGTGACTGTGCAATCAATGGTTGATAAGGTTACCAAACTTAGGAAAGATTTATTGGTAGGGGGTTTCATTGAGGATTACGAGGAAGATAAGGGATCAGAGCAACACACAAGGAAGTGGGAAGGACTTCGCAGGGATGGTGAGCGGACGTGGGATGAGTTTTTCTCTAAGCCAAAGGATGAGGGATCTGGGCAATCCCAAGCAGATAGTGTAGGAGACAATAATGGAAAGGACCAGGCCGAGCAAAAAAGTTGAAGTCTGTGGTGACAAGTAGAATCAATCTCAGGGTCAAAGACTTTTTGAAGGTTAAATCTACTTGAATTTATGGGCTAGCAGCAGGAGCTTGAGTTCATCCTTTACACAAGGTATGAGGCAGACAGCAGGAATATTAACTGGTTTTGTGCTCTTCTTTACACTGTGTTTTTTGTTTCATGAATCTTTTATATAGCTTACTTTCCCCATTAAATGTCTTTCTCAAATTTCTCATTTGAGTGGTATTCCTAAGTTCTCCATATTTAGAGCATTCTGTAAGGATTATTAATTGAGAGCCTGTCTACTATTTTCAGTCGGCACATTTTGGGACCTTTACATGGGAGAGAAATTAACTGATATATAGATTTGTTAACCTTTCACTGAGTTGAATATTTGGATTTCTTTGTGTTGCTTAAACACAGGAGAACAGAGGATTAGGGAGATGCTTAATGCTAGTCTGCTAAAACCTGCATCGTGGATTTCCTAGCTCCTCTTGGTGTTTGAAAGCAACAAATTGTTTCTCTATTTAAATGTTTCTAAATCTTTTTTCGATGGGCAATTTTAAGTCAAACATCTTATTACGTGTACTGCATTATTGACAATCATAACCATATATTCCACAGCATTTTGGGGATGGCAGGGGACGGTGGGATGTATTTCAAGGATAGTAGTTTTGGGGGCCACTTTTTGAGGATGGTGGATGGATGGTAGCATCTATATATATGTATATGTGGGGATATTCAAATTTCTACAAGTCTAACTATGCATTTAAGTTTAGACATTCATATGATGTAACAAATTCAATATTAAAATTGGATCAAAGATTTAAAATGTTATAAACATGGCTGAATTGATCAGTAATAGCAGTATGGCAGCAATAAGAAATTTGAAGTAAAACTGAATTTTCTTTTTGCAAAAGATATCGTGTTTCACAGGTTATATCACTGACACTGACAGCAATTAAAAATTAAGACAGAAATTTCTAATTTCATTGTTCAAACTTCAAACTCAAAGTTTTAATATACACAACAGCATTAAAAAATATATTACTAATACTAAGGGTGGGGTCCCATGGATGGGGGCTCCCTAAAAAATTCAGTGCGTGGTGCTGAGACTTTTTAGGAATATATTAAAGTGGGAGGTCCCATGAATTTTGTAGTGCAGTTTAAGCTTCAAAATTTAGGGAAGCTGGTGGTCTCACAATTTTTATTATTTTGCATATTCAATTCAACCATAGCAGCATTAATCGTTTGGGGAAAAAATCGGCAAACCAAAAGTTCAAGGATTTTTTGAAAAAATCGGGAAAAAATTGGATTTACAAAAAGAGGCAAAAAATTGAAGAAAAACAGTCAGAAACTACTTTTAAAAAAAATTTAATGGCATTTCCATAGCATACAGACATTGAGAGCAAATAAAATACAGAGTTCAATCTATGAATTATAGAAAATAGATTTTCGTTGGTTATATTCATATCGCTGATTACATTGCACAAAACATACTACAACTGCATAAATATCAGATGGTGACAATTGTAAAAATGTCTCTTACAATACAGTTTGTGACTTTGTACAAAGTCAACCTACTATAAACTAAGTACAAAGTTCCAAAAAAATCAATTGTAGCAAATGACGTGCTAGAGGGCAGAAGCTCCTGATGATGAAGCTCCTAGGTGAGAGGCTGCCTGCTTAGCTCGTTCAAGTATATGAGCAGGCACATTGGCCTCCGCCATGATATCTACATCGTCAGGCTCAAGATCACAATATTCATCCTCAAGAACATCATCATCAGATGCAGCAATCCACTCAGACTCAGGAACAATCTCGGCAAGGTCAATTGGGGCATCTTCATCAATAGTTCCTGTTTTTGTCCATGTAGAAATTAGTCTTTTCTCTACAAGTGAAAAACACAATGACAACAATTGAAATTGATTGCAAGCGTATTAAAAGTCTCACCTTGAGCTTTCTTTAGCTTCAGGTGGAGGTTGTGGTGAACAAGCACCAAGTCATTCATTCGTTTTTGTGTTAAGCGATTGCGTTTCTTGGAATGTATGTGTTCAAAACCACTCCAATTACACTCACAAGTGGATGAGCTGCATGGCTGGGTCAAAATGCGTATTGCCATCCATCTTAGACTTTGGCATTCATGGCCAAAAAAATCCCACCATTGACCTGAAAGTTCAAAGAACATTATATGGAGATGAGTATCATGTAAGAATATCTTAAAATCTAAGACACATTTAATGATCATGTGACATGAAAAATCAAAAGATTATCAAAAGTTTATAGAGTCTACCTGGTTGGAAGGTCTTTTGGCCTTCCACGACAACCCTAGAAGAGAGAAAACCCCTTCCCTGCCTGTACAATTGCAACTCTGACATAGCTTCATGCAATCGTTCTTGGTTTGGAAACATTTTGTCCATGCACTTTAACAATCCTTGTGTGATCTCAGCATCAATTTGTCTAAATGAAGAGTTGTAGAACAATGATGGATTGAGAAAGTATCCTGCAGCATGGAGAGGAGAGTGCATCTGTCCATCCCATCTCCTATCTATTATGTCCCACAATGGCATATACCTATCCCTGTCATTTTCCAGCCTACCCCTCATCACCTCCTTGGCCCTATCCATGGCCTCATACAAGTATCCCATGGGGGATTTATCCCCATCCACTAGCCTCAAGACTTTTACTAGAGGCTCCGAAAATGATACAACTTGTTCAGCCGCATTCCAAAAACTAGTAGAATATATGTAATCTGCGACTGCCATGCCATCTGTTTGATTCCCAAAGCTAGACTCTGTCCACTCTCTTGAAACAAACATTCGTTTCAAATTCATTTTTTGTTGACAAAGAGTCTGTAGTGCAAGAAAATGTGTTGCGAATCTTGTCACCCCTGGACGAACTAGGTCCTTGCCCTCTGTGAAAGACCGCATCATACTCAAAACCCTTGTGTGATTATAAATATATTTGGTAACAGAGCGAGCCTTGTGCAGTATCTCCTTAACCCATTCAATTTTCCCAATGTCCTCTAGGGTTAGATCAATGCAATGTGCTGCACATGGGGTAAAAAACATGGAGGGGTATTTTTCTATCAGAAGTCTCCCAGCAGCAACACAAGCAACAACATTGTCTATAATAAATTGAACCACATTTTCTGGCCCCACTTCCATGACTACCGAGTCATACATATCAAACAATGCAGCTGCAGATTTCATTGTATTTGATGCATCTACAGATCTCAAAAAAACAGTGCCAAGATCAGAAGAGACAAGGAAGTTGATGAGGGTTCGGTTCCTTCTATCTGTCCATCCGTCTGACATAATGGTGCACCCACTATTAGTCCACTCTGATCGATGCTCTTTAAGAACATCTTTGACATCGTTTACTGCCTCATTGAGCATACTAGTCCTCAATGTCTGATAAGATGGGGCTCGAAACCCAGGACCTACAGCTGGAAGAGCATCAACCATAGCTTGCCAATATGGAGATCTGGCAGCATGGAATGGCAAGCTCGAGGAGTACCAAAAATTTGCAATGGCCTTCTTCGCTTGATCGTGGACATTCTTCCTCCATCCTGTACTCTCCAAAGTGGTTTGTGATCTTGGTGTAGTACGAGGTTGGAAGAAAATATCAATGTTTCCTCCACCTATGTTTGGGCCACGTGTAGTAGAAGAAGGTGTTGATCCGGATTCCTAAAACCCCCCTGCCCACCATCCTCCTCATCCAAGTTATTCCTCCTCACACCTACAAAATTAGACCCTGTTTCAACTCCAGTTCTTGCTTTTTTGGCCTTACCCTCAACGATACCATCAAGAGCTTGTTTTGCCTGATATGTGACATCTGGAGGGCATTTTCCACAAATGGTGGTGTTATTACCTGGTTCTTTTGACAAATGACATTTGAATCGATAAATTCCACCACTGATTTCACCCTGGCACCAATTGCATTTGATCTTTGCACTACTGTCAATTGGTGTGCAATGTGTCCACGCAAAGTCTTTCTAATGTGGCATTGTGATCAAGAATGAAATCTGCAAAAACATTTTATTTCACTCTAAGATAAAATTGAAATTTGATAAAATTTAAAATAACCAGCTAATTTCTTATGAACTATTGATTATATTTGTTAGGTTGCGAGGTTAGAATGGTAGTTTTCTTTCAAAAGATTATGCACCACAAAATTTTGGATGATGATAGGTTATTGAGAAAGAACATTTTTATTTTGTATTCTAAAATGCAGATATCAATAGAAGATTCTCTTTTTTGTTTCCAGTTCTTTTATTGTCATCTATATTTGTGAAATTTCTTTGTAATGTTAAATAGATATGAAATATATGTTAAATTTGTACTTAATATTTAATCAATTTACTCAACTACAAATGAAGGAAATCTTAATATAAATTGATTTTCAAATGAAGAGGAAAATAAATACTATATAATTTTAACTAAAAAATCAAGAAAACACACTTTAAATCTTTAAAAGCCTAGTGCACGAGCAAGTGAAACAATGGAAGGTTCATCCTTTCTTATGGAGGATAATAGTTACAATTCTTCACATATTTCTATTTATTTAAATAAAATGAAGATATGTGGAAGGATCAAACCAGAAAATGAATTTCTAGAGGATTACATCAACAATAAAACTCGAAAGGTAAGGACTAAGGAGTTCGATTAAATTGGAAAATCGGTTAGCAATATTTTATGTACCTGGTTATTTTCTGAGGATTCTTCCAACGCGACACTTTCAGGCTTGAAGAATCTAGTTCGCACTGCTAGGTTGCTCTTCCTTCGCGCGAGCTATTGAAAGTGATGGGTGGCGCTGCGGAAAGCACATCGAATTTCACATATTGAAAAAAAAGAAGCGATGGATTATTTTATAGATTTCACGCGTTTTTTTTGCCGCAATTTTTTTAGGGTTTTTTTGTTTGACGACATTTAAACGCATTTTTTTGGCGACTAAAATGTGTTTTATTTGGAATAAATCGTTGACCGCTGTTGACCAAAAAAACTCGTTTTTTTAGGGAAAAAAACGACAACCTACCTGATTGCCGATTAATCATGTCTAGTCGTGTTTTATTCAGGTTTAATGCTTCTTTGAATTCAACAAAGTAAATAAATATAAAATAATAAAAATATTAATTGGTGGGAACTTAAAGCCTTCAAATGATTGACAAGTGGCAGAGAAAAAGCCTAAGCTGGTGGGCCAATTTCTAGCCCCACCCCAAATGCACTTGCTCAAATCTTCAAACTAAAAAGTAGGGGCTGCTTTTATTTAGGGAAGATTCTAATTAATCTTGTAACATATTTTTTTTGCTTCATGGGAACCCTTGCTCCTTCAAAATAGATCCCAAAACCACTCCCATGGGACCTTGGCCTGAGCACAACTATGCCTCATTTGGGCTGTCAATGTCAAAAGAGATATTTGAATGTAGGTCATTTTGTGGCTCAAGCTGTGGCTCGTCCAATGGAACCCCAACCAATCTTGGCTACTCTTTCAATTTGTCTAATATCTTAAGGATTATCCTAACATATGGTTGGAGTCTATTGATATTCAGGAGTTTTCCGATCTTGAAGTTTTAAGGCACCATGAACTGCAACTAGCTTCTCAGCTTGTCTAGAGGCAATCATGTCCTTATTCAAGTGATAAAGTTATATGTGGACCAATTGCTCTCTGCAATAGAGGAACTAACAACTTGTGAGAGTAGGTGAATGACAAACTCTGATTTATCCTTCCCATGTCGTGTCCATCCAAATAGGGTCCTTTTGTGTGAGTTTGACCCTATTTGCCCTAGCCTTTTGGTTTTGCTAATGTAGGACCCCAAAGATTGACAAGTTGAATCCATCGTTTTTGAAGTTTGGTTCTCTTAGCACTCTACATCTTCCCAAGGCCTTTCATAAACCTATCCTTTACCTCATCATCATCAGGAGGAGGAGCTTTGCTAGGTCTAGCTGCATATTTGGGACGAAGAGCATAGGCAGCTATAGGAAGAAGGTGTTCATTGTGTTTTACCTCTTCCTGACAAAAAGCCTGATATGCTTGTCATAGAATTGTAATTCACTATCCTTGTCACAAATTAACTTTTTCATTTGATCAAACATGCTATCAAAAATCTCATACATCTCTAGAAAGCTAGGGGAGTTTGTCTCGACATACTTGATTACCCCCACAATAGGTGATATGACAACAAATATATCTGCAAGCAATATTTAAAAAAAAAAAAAATACATTAACAATATTAATTTTTAAATAAAACAAAAAATAAAAATGAAGTACAAATATTGATAAATAAAAATTCCCTTCTTGATAGTGGACCACCAAGTGTCATCAAGCACACTTTGTCTCACCTTCCCTTTATCTTTGATTTAGCTCACTTCTTCCACTCTCCACAAACCACCATGGATTCTAGAGTCTCTTGCACCTCCAACTTCCTCTTCGACAAATTGAAATAGCTAGTGTATCGAGTCTCAATTGATTTCATAATTTCTTTCCTAGAAAAAGATTGAATTAATGCAAGTGATGTGTGGTGGTTACATACAAACATTTGTACATCTCTAGCTTCAACCATTGTTGTCTTCACCCTATCTATTAATGTGTTTCAAAGCATTGATCAATGCATGTACATAGCATGGAGTCCAACTATTAAACTAGTAAACTTACAAAATGAGTTGAATCTGTCTCAACTTGAACAGTACTATAAGGTCCAACCTCCTCTATGGCCAAACTAGTCATCAACATCCTTACATTTTCCAGAGTAGCCAACAGCTCTTAGAGAGTATGAATTAATAGGAGATGTAAAAATAATATCAATTAGTGGCCAATGTTGAATATCAGTCCACCCATTTGAGACAATTTAACAATCTGCCCTAATCCATGTTTGTCTCATGTCCATCAATACATTCACTCTTGAATATTGTTTGTTGAGGAGGGAGGCACATAATCTGCATTCTCCAAGGGTTGTGTACGTGTGTCTAATTGCATTTGTTTTTCTCAATATCTTTTTGAAATAAGGAGACCTTGTCATATAAAATGAGATGGCATGGATATAAAAAAATTTGGCCATTGAAGGATCAACATCCACAAATTCAACAACTCCAACATTGTATATTTCCCACTTGCAATAGAAGTGGCCTTCCTCTACCCTATATCATAACTTTCTCTAGTTGATACATTGAAATATTAATGAATAGATGGCAGTGGCATGGATGCATGTCTACAAGTAGTAGTTTTTGCCTCACTTTCCCCAACCAACTCTGCCATTTTAATCCTTTGTTTCAATATTATTTCCAAACAAACTCTAACCCTATGTCCACTCTCACCTAATAAAGGGTGACCAACCCTACTATAGCTCCCATGAAAATCCATCTTGCAAATATGACACGATCAATGCCTGCTGCCCCCTTCATTTTTGGCTTGATTACTACCCAAAATGGTGATGAACTGTATCAAGGGCTCTTTGGAGTTGAAAGGGCCTTTTGTAGAATCCTTGAGAGTGGGTGATGGGCATGCAAAATGTTTTGTTGCAACAACACTTGTATTTTTAGAAAAATGGGAACCTACAACATTCTCTATCTACTTCATTTTGTCTTGGATTTATTTACTTGTTCGCTCTCCATTTGACATTCATCATTGTTGCTCATTTTCACTTACAAAGAAATGTTTGATAGGCTGCTGTAGGACACTGGTTTTGTGTGTTTGACAGAAAATAGCAAATTGAAAAAGAAAGGAGCAAATAAAGTCCTTAAGTTTTATGACAGCTGAAAGTGACCTTCAAAGAGTGGGTGGAGCGTGCATTTCCTTCTTTGTTCTTCTGAACTTCTTTCCTTCCTCTTCTTTTGTCTTCAAGCTGCTGAAAAGCTCAAATAAAATTGTAGGCTAAAACAAAACTATACTTATGTTTCAAGCTTGGAGGCTTCTAGGGTTGCAAAAGAGGTGTGGGAGGTTTTGTGGGCCCCACATACCCCATTTGAAAGTGTTTATGATATATATATATATATATATATATATATATATATTAAAACAAGTGATTTTTTTTCTTCTCTGGGACAACTATACATCCTTGAGGTGGTTGATGAACATCTTAGATGTCCCTGGTTGTCTTGGGAACAGCCAGAGGTTACATAGATGTTGCTAAAGTTTTTTTTGATGTCATAGGGTTTTCCAATAAATTGGGGACCCAGGTGATGTCTCCTATTGGGGATGTGGGTTTTAGAGTAAGGGAAGCATCTTCATGTAACCTTGTTACTATGCCATAAAAAAATGTTAGATTGAATTTGTAAGTCTTTTTGAGATGATCATCAATAGTAATGCATGCATAAGCCTTAAAATATAGGAAGCTAGTGGTCAAGGAAAACATTTATGAGCACAAGGGAATGCCAAATGGCAATTGTAGTTATCACATTGGGGAAGGATTTAATGTTTTTACTTATGCAAACCGTCTTTGAATGTATTTGTATGCTGTTAATTTTTAAAATTATGAAGATATTGTGAAGATGATTAGCCAGCACAGCACTGTGAAACCTGCCAGTCTGCTTAGAGGAAATGACTATAGTAAGATTCTATTAAACACAAATGGTTATGATATAGCAATCTCTTGGAAATCCTACACGTTGGTTCTTTCCAATTGAACCCACATCTTTGTTGCACCTGACACAGGCTGTAGCAAAAGCGCTCATTAAGAAAACACATTCTGGTTGCCAAAGAATAAAACTAAATTGAAAATTCCATAATGACTAATTGATTTAAGAATTTTTCCAAGTCAGCTATTCAAAAATTTTGAGGCTATCCCCAGCTTGGTTATTTTGTCTCTATGTTCACCTAGATTTGAATCTTCTCTGGGCGATCCTTTACTCCAAAGCTTTCAATCTCTAAAACCTAGCATTCCTAGGGGATGTGTCCCCAGAGCCAAGAAATCCATCTTGGATGTTCAGGACATTCTAGGGACTGGGTGCAGCAACAGGACACCTGCCTCTGGTGCCCCTCAATTTTATAAAACTAGGATATCGCAGGGATGTTTCCTTAAAACATTTGGATCCTCAGCAGACTTGTTAGATCTAGTCTATTTTCTTGCCCAACTGTTGTAACATGAGGTTGAGTGAGTGGACAACACAAGGTGTCCAAAATACATGTAAAAATTGTGCCTCAACCAACATACCAATTGCTTTGCAACTTTTGTATTATCTGTTATGACTTGGACAACATTTTGAGAACCCATTTCCACAATGCACTGTGTAAGGATGATAGCAATCATCCTTCACCCATCCCACACAATCCACATCTTTCAAAAACATTGCCCTTTTATGGCACACTACAATCACATTGATTTGTGGCTGATTCCTAACATCCTTCCATCCATTAGAATTGATGGGCACCCTTGTTTGCTTCCCTGAATGCCTAATGGGAATGAATGAAATTACTATATTTTTGACTTCATTTGACAATAAGGTGCTGCCCACCTCTTCATAACTTGGGCTCATGTATCCTTTTGAAACATCATTTACTTTGGTCATTTACTTTTCTCAACATATCTTGCCAATATGGTCACCAAACAACATTGAAGGACATGCAATTTGCATAGAAGCATTTTGCAACGATTTGATTGGCAATCTCTCTAGCATCATTTTAAAGTACCCTCTCTTATGGCCCCTTGTTCTCTTCACATTATTGGGCTTTTCTTCATTCTTGCTCCAAAATGGGCGGCTTCTACCACATCATGGATGACACTACATGTTGGGGAGGCATAGAGCTTCCATGATCCCCTTCTCCTTATCAAATGATGCCTTGTTCTAAGAAGAAGTGCTGCATCTGCTTCCTCCCGCATTTTGATATATTATGTTATTTTATGAGTTGGCATAGCTACACCATTCTTCCTTGGGCCTGCTTTGATTCCTATGCTAGGAATGACACACAAATAGGCTTTCACTTGACTATATGAACTTGTATACCTTTGAGGCTTTGACCACACCCACTATATATCCAAATGTATGTACCACCACATGGGATCACCTTTATCATTTCTACATGCCTCCAAAATGGTGAACTTGGGTTGGTTTTGAAGTGAGGTGGCCAATGGAGCTAGAATTACTGGCTGCCATTGTGATCTCTAGGGGAACAAGTTAAGAAAACAAACATTGAACAATACGTTCCAAAATCCTAACAAATGAAAATTAAAAGTTGAAACTTGGAAACAAAAAATTACAATTATCCTAAAAGGCTGAATCATTTAATGATTTACAATACTAAATCATAAATCATTCAATAAATAAATTATAATAGTTTGTAGGCTGTGTACATGCATTTGTTTATTTTGAAAAAATCATGAGTTATTAAACTTCAAAATTTGTCGAAGTGCAAAGACCAAATGACTAACCTAAGGCCCAGCTGTTGCAGACAATGATGACCTATTCCTACCCCCAATCTGAAAATTGGTAGACAATGGCTGCTTACTCTTACAGTTCCCAACCAAGCAAGAATCTAGTAGTTAAGACTTCTAAATCCAGTAAAGAGATCAATACTACTACAAGTGAAGTTAAATCCAGATTGTCCAAAGATTGTTCCAATACTAAATCATAAATCATTCAATAAATCAATTATAATAGTTTGTAGGCTGTGTACATGCATTGTTTATTTTGAAAAAATCACTAGTTACCAAACTTCAAAATTTGTCGAAGTGCAAAGACCAAATGACTAACCTAAGGCCCAGCTGTTTGCAGACAATGATGACCTATTCTTAACCCCCAATCCCAAATTTGGTAGACAATGGCTGCTTACTCCCATGGTTCCCAACCAAGCAAGAATCCAGTAAAGAGATTGATACTACTACAAGTGAAGTTAAATCCAGATTGACCAAGGATTGTTACATAAGTCTTTTAACCTATACAGAAAGCCCCCCAAAAGTCAAAGCTGCACCAACAGTGAAAAGTAGAGCATACATATTGATATAGCAGAAATGGCTGCAAAATCAGAGGAAATTCATGGTGCTACGTACTTTGGAGTGTGGATCTTATTGTGTCGTTGGTTACTCATTAAACAAAACGGTGTATGTCTTTTTTCCTTGTTAATCATCAAACAAAATGCAAATGAAAATGATCGCTAGTTTAGGGTTTAAGGCATGATTTTGATGGTAAGAATCAAACAAAATGCATGGAAATTGTTGCCTGCTGCTGGAGTTGCTGCAATGTAGCCAGAATTGCCTAATGGCTAATTGCACTCATGAACAATTCCAAACTAATCTGTCTGCAAAATATCGTTCCTTGGACAATTCTATAGGTGAATCAAACCCAATTCCAATTTCAAAATGAATTGTTCCCAGGTGCACTTATGGTTTTGACTGATTTAGTAACATAGAAGGATATCATTAAATCAACTGATTGATTTTTAATTTTTTAAACCTTGAATTTCAACTAGATATGATAATTAGTCACTTCCAAGTTTGATTTTTCTACCAATGCCTGCGTGTTGCATGCAATTTGGATAAATTGAAAATTTCAACCTTTACTACTTTTAGCTTAGTACATTTAATAATGCTCTGTTGTATTTGTTCTTATCAAAGACCAACTTAAAATAGGTAAAGAAATGGTCTGCCTTTTAGGAGTAATAGATTTAGCAGTTCTAGTGATGAGGGGTACGCCATGGCTATTTCTTTGAACAATGAGTTCAACAAACTAGGGAGGATCCTGAAAGAATATATATGTATAAAAAAGAAAAGAAAAAGAAGCTAATTTCTTTTAAAAAACCTAAACTTGGCTCACCCTACAAGCGCATTTTTTGAAGAATTTGGAGCTTGGTTAAAAAGTGGTAAAAATAATGAAAAATGCCATGTGCCATGAATGTTCCTGGCATAGGAGGTCTTATTTTGGGCTTCAAATGACCTGAAATTCTGATAATAACAGAAATGCAGCAGAAGTGTGG
This sequence comes from Sequoia sempervirens, assembly GCA_007258455.2. Classification (NCBI taxonomy): domain Eukaryota; kingdom Viridiplantae; phylum Streptophyta; class Pinopsida; order Cupressales; family Cupressaceae; genus Sequoia; species Sequoia sempervirens. The sequence continues at coordinate 15,495 of VDFB02096503.1, read as the reverse complement.
GCTCAAGGAAGGAGAAACACCCCATATCAAAGGGTAAAACTGAAAATTTCAGAACACGGACACCACAACCTGTTGCAATTGGGCAGTAATCTAATGTAGATCAGTAATTTATCAGCATATGCAGAAATTTTGAGTCTGCAGCCCTTGGCACTCTGGGGATTCCTAGAGTAAGATACCAGGAAGTTTTATTCCTCGAGTTATCAGAATGCTTGTCACAGCCACTTTCCAGCGGTTGATTCCATAGGCCTTGAAATATCCTTTCAAACCCCTTATGTGAGGTACATGAACCACTTAATTTCTCCATCTATTTGTGTCCTTTCTGGACCTGCAAAGGTAGACACCCTTTTCCTAATTATGTTTTTCTATGTTGTTCATATAAGGTCAAGCTTATTGCTCTTGACCATGATCTTTTAGTTTTGTTGTGAATGGTTTCTTTTGCCTTATGCTTGGTTTGCTTTGAGTTATAAAGTCAATGTGCTTAATTTAAATTTTGAATGAGGTTCTACGGTGGTCATGCGGGAATAGAGTTAAGCCAGCTGTTTCCTTATTATGTTTTTCTATGTTGTTATTATAAGGTCAAGTATATTGCTCTTGACCATGATACCATGATCTTTTAGTTTTGTTGTGAATAGTTTCTTTTGCCTTATGCTTGGTTTGCTTTGAGTTATAAAGTCAATATACTTAATTTAGATTTTGAAATGAGGTTCTAGGGTGGTCATGTGGGAATAGAGTTAAGCCAACGATGGGAATTGTAATGTCTAAAATGTATGAATGCGACTGGGGAAAAGAAATTGATTCAGCTGTTGACCATCTGCTTTGTTTCAGCGATTTGTTAAAAGCTTGTTTTTATAGTTTTGGTAAAGGTTACCATTCTAGCTAATTTCTCTCTTTATTGGGATTTGTGAAAAGAAAATGATTTAACTGTTGACCATCTGTTTGTTTTGCCATTTTGTCCAAAGTTTATTATCGTTCTACGCTAATTTCTGTCTTTTCTTGTTTTTGTCAGGCTTAATTTTAGGCAACCCAAATTTTCACATTATGAAATAAAATTCTAGATGGTTCCAGAATTGTGCATCCTAACATGGAGGATCCAGTATAAGTGGGGGCTGATGCTGCCAATTGGTTTTATTGCTTGGCAGTTTTAAAAGGCCATCGGTCAAGCAGTCTCTTTTAATTGTATTTTTACTATCTTCAAATGTATTCTTATTGCATTATGCACGGCTAGTCAATAATGTTGGGCATTTTCAATTGTTGAGGCACAAGATCTTCTAAAGATAGTTGATTCCAGAGGAGTTGTATTGCAGCAAATAACATATTTAGGCAGTTATTTTTCTTAGAATGTAATAATGTTTTTAGAGTTTTGTCGATTGTAGGGCCATTGATATGTCCTTTGTAAGGAAATTGACCCATTTGTGGTCCCAATTCCAACTAATTATTCATTATTTATTCAGAAATTAGCAATAGAATTTCTATTGGATCTTCTTGTTAATTGATCTTTTTAATTGTAGTTTCTTTTGTTCATAAAGGAAATAGCTTGAAAAGGCTTTACTTTGTGTTGCACCAGGAAACTGGCACTGTTGACTTTGACTTGGACATAGTTATGTTATACTTTTTATGCAATAGATACATTAGCTTTGTTTATATCTAGTTCCACTATTGAATCTGAGTTAATTCTGGGCCCGTTTATTTTGGTTCAGAGTCAGATTTCAATTGGGATCTGCTATAGAAGAAGAATACACATTGGTAGCTGATTTTGTGCAGTACAGCCTAGAAGAATTCAGTTTTTTTATTTTTATTTTTTATCACATTGTCTTTAGTGTACTTTATGCATTGCTATCTTGTTTGCTGTTTATTTTTAAGGAGTATTAGCTCAGGATCCTCACAGTTGTACTTTATAAGGCGAGCTGTCTTCAAGTCACCTTGTCTGCTATGCGTCAATCGAAGACCTTATTAATTGAGAAAGACTATTTTAGTTCATTCAATTGTACACAGGTTCCTTCAAGATGATATATAGTTTCTCTAGGAATGAAATTCATAATTCTATTAGCATACAGCAACATTTATCCAGCATTCACAATAGTGCATCGTGAATGCATGCCCCCATGCTGTGAGGGCATAATCTGATAAAAGAGTATAGTCTCCCATCTTGTGCCGTTTTCTGGAAACAGAATGTATCAGTGACATTTTCATCATGCTACGTTGATATCAAATAATGAAACTAGTGTGGAAACTAGTTTGTTGAAATTTGATGATTAGTTTCTACAAACTATGGTTGATTTTTTTTAATAGTAGATTGTAGATAACGTCGACCAATACAGATATTAGTTTATATCGCCCAAGATATTAGTTTGTACCAACTAATATCACCCAATTGCTATGAGATTTCTACTATAGAAATTGTACGGTGGAAATCCTCACAGGATACCTGCATCTGTGGTTGTGGTTGATTGTTACAGTGGCACCATCTTTTTTTTGCAAATTTTTCTTTTGTTTAAGGGTAAGGTCTCATGGAGGGGGCTTCCTTAAAAATCTCAGCATACACTGTTTAGCTTTTTTAGGAATATTTTAAAGTTCTTGGTCTCATGGATTTAATCTTGCAATTCTGCTTAAAATTTTAAGCTCCAAAATTTAAGGAATGAACTGTAGTGCTTTGATAAAATAAAATAAATAAATGAAAATTCTCTCATTTTATTTTTTTAAATAAAAGGGGTAAAAATTTATTAATCAATCAGAAGAACAAAATACAAGGGGCCAACTGCCCACAGACAAAACCAAAAATCACATAATCCTATCAGCCAACAACAGCTGATCCAACAATTGAGAGTAATTCACAGGGAAATTATCCTTATTCCAAATACTCCAATCCTGCACCTGATCAGAAGCCCATTTGGCCAAACAATCTGCCACTCCATTCCATTCTCTAGGAATATGGGAGTAGACCACAGATTTGAAAGACCTACCCAACCTAAGAATCTATCTAATAAGAATTTAAAATTTTAGATGAGAGACAAGTGGCATAAAAAACTCTTAAGCTATAGGGGCAATTTCTAGCCCCAACCCCAATTTCACCAGCTGAAATATTCATTTCTTAACGGTAGAGGCTCCTATTTTTTTGAAAAAGATTCCAATTAATCCCATAGCACAATTTTTTTTTCCCATCGGACCTCTTGCCCCATGAAAATAGAAGCCCAAGCCCCCCATAGAACCATATAGTAACAGTGGGTCCCATGGAGGGGGGTTCCTTAAAATCCGAAGCAGATTCTGTTTAAATTTTTAGCAGAATATTTTGAAGTTGGTGGTCCCATGAATATTTGCAAGCTTCAAAATTTAAGTAGGGTGGTGGTGGAATGGTGGTGCTGTCAATAAAAAATTAATAAATAAATAACATTTCCCTCCAAATTTGTGACAAGTGGCAGGTCAGTACTCGTAAGCAGGTGGGGTAATTTTTAGCCCCACCCCAATCTCACCAGCTGAAATTTTCAGCCACCTGCTTATTTGGGCTGAAAAAGATTCCATTTAATCTTGCAGCAATTTTTTTTTCCCACGAGACCACCTGCTTTCGTGAAAATAAGAGCCTAAACCCCCATGGGACCATACAGTAACCCACCTCTGTACACTTCTAAAATTGTTGAAGTTGGGAGTGGTCTGCCATTCCTTCTATTTCCCTCGTAAACAGTAATCCTGAGATTTTTTAAGGTTCATTTCCAATAGTAGTGCCTTTCTCTTAATGCATCTTTTTCTATTTTAAATTGGTTTGATACTGCTTTTGCCTTTATTGGTCTGCAGTTCATAGACTTAGATGCAGCATTTTTCATGATAGGATGAAGGCCCGACCTTGGAGATTCTATAGTTATCTTTTGCAAATGTATAAATCTGTTGGAAGGGTGTGGGTGTTTACTAATGCTGGAACAGTGATGAAATCTTCCTCGGCAAATCTCTCACTTTTTAAGAAAAAATATTAATTTTTATTGGAATTTTTTTTAAAAATATTTATTTTATTAGTGATTTTTTTAAATGATTACAAATTTGTAGAATATCTTGACAAATCTAAAAAAAATAGGCAAATATATTAATTACTATGGTGAATTCTTCATTTTTTAAAATAAACATTGAATATTTTTAATTGACCCTAAATTATTTTTCACCATAGTTGGTTTTATTTATAATCTAACAGTTTAGATTTTATTTTAAGCCCCATATTGAATCTCTAAGAGTATATTTTGGCTCACAAAATTTAACTCGTAGTTAGATTATAAATCTTCAACAACCCAAATACAATTTTGAGTTTGATGGGCATTCAAGTGATGTGAGTACATTTTAACCAACATAATACAATCCCAACCATTGGTGATTAAAAATTGGCGATGTATCTCTAAAGTAATCAATAACTATATAATATTATTAGCGAATTAATTTCATTTTTTACTATAACTTATAAAATGTAGGGGGATCTTATTTAATTAGGTATTGAATATTGTGGCAAATTTTTGAGTTTAAAATTTTAATAAAATAAATGTTTTGGCGATTTAACTAGGACTAAAATAAAATTTTGTAAAAATGTGACGATTTAGATCACCTTACAGCTTGTATTAGCCAAATTTTGAATCCCCAATTTCAAATATTAGTCAATTGATAAATGTTAACCACAAAAAAATTCATTGATCTAGAAAAATGAGCTGACATTGGAAAACATAAAATGAAATGGTTACCTAGCCCCTAGAATGCACTTATGGGGATGGATGGTCATACATTATAACTACTGTTCTTTCCATTCCTCAATGAGTTAACTCACCTTTATGTGCAGACAACTCCAGTTAATTGTAACACCATTTTGAGCCAATAAAACTGCAATTTCTTTTAGAAAAATCAACACTATGAGATCACTTGTGGCAAATTTTGTCTACTTTATTGTTTTTTTTGTTTTAATCTCATTTGGTGCCAAATTTTAGCTTCTTTTTCCATCACCAATGAAGAAAATTTACAGTTGATTTTTTTCTCAGTGCATGTTTGATCTTTGGCTATAGAGTGTGATTAAAACGCTCAATTTTGTTCTAGAATTTTTGTCAAAGTGGCTTGAACTTGAGTCTCTCGCAATTGAATATAGGAGGGTTAGGGGAGAGGGGCCAGTAGTCGTGCGGGCTAACTTTGTCAGCATGTAGCGATTGACTATATTGTAGGACCTTCGTTCTTTTTTTGAAATGTGGACTGGCTTCTTATCTATCTATAACTAAGGTTTGGCGGTGTGACTCATCATGCAACTTGCCACATCAACACATCTACTGAGAAGTGTCCAAAATTTGACTTTTTAAAGATTTGACGGAAACTTAAATATAGTACCCCTAGTAGTTGAACAAAAAAATATCATTTGTTGCTTTTAGAATATCATATTTTTATTTAAAATAAAACTTATATGCAACCTAAATGGACCAAATACCTAATGGTAACCATAAATCTTTGTTATCTCTAGCTTTTATATTCAACACAAATGAACCAATAATTGAACACAAAAAAACTATTTGTTGTTATAAAAACAACACATAATTATTTAAAACATAACTTATATAAAACAAAAATGGACCAATAGTTGAACACTAAAACTTTTTGAAAATCCTTCATATTTAATGAAAAAATACATGGTATTTATTGTGCTCACCTTTTATATTGATAGGACAAACTCGTGTACATTGCTACCCCAATAGTTGTGCACATGAGAACAATATTGTTTCACTATGATAACAATACTTGTTTAAATAAGTGTCTTATTTTATTAAATGAGCATTTAATTTTATAAATGACACACTTATAGTGAATAGTTATGATATTTCATTTGAGACAAAAAATATTTATTTCACTTGTTCACGAATGTATTTATGTTTTTCTTACTTGAGGATTTGAAGTGAACAACTATTGATCCCATAATGTCAAATATTTGGTAATATTTTGATTAATATGCGAAATGAAAATATACAAGATATAATATTAATTCATTCTAGTACTAATATAAATAATCACAATTGACTGCACGACTTTGGACCCTGCACAACTACTTGCCCCTCTCCCCTACCAAGGATCCATAGATAATCAAAATCAACGCCAATCTCAAGTAAAACAATTTGAAATTTGAGTTCTTGTCAGGCTGGGGACTATATGTTCCTTTTTCAGAATCCTTGGAGTGTCTTTGTGCTTGCATTTTCTTGTTTGTTCTATCTTCTCTGTAAGATAAAACAATGCATTCATCTTCATCACCATTAAAACAATTTATGTAGTGGTACAAGATACAAATCTGAAACAAATTCTATCTTAAAAATCAAGTTGTTGAAATTTTGGAGGATAAAATTTTTAATTGCCATCATTTCATTTTCATCAGCTACAAAGATTTAGATTCACCATTGAGAGTTAAAATCTAATAAACAATGATCCCACAAGAACAACAACCTTAGTTGTTGCATACTTTAAGACTCACAAGATGGTAGACTTCATTATTATAATGAGTTAATTTAAGTTTAAATATAGAAACTAAGGCTAATAAAAACCTAATGGCTTCAATCTATGCACTAGTATCATCTGTCATGAATGCATTGACATTCCAATCTTCTCGACATTGTTTCTCTTGTTTATAAACTTCTTTTAGCCATTCATTTATATCCTCAACTATGTTTCATGAGGATATGGCCCATGCAATAGGTACATCGAACTCTTGTTCATCAAAAATAGGCAAGGCATACAACTGATACTATACATGAATAAATAATTGAGATTAATATTTTCAAATAAATAAATCAACAATAAAATAAAATCCATAATTTTACAATTAACATTGTTTTACTTACACCATATTTATTTGTTGAGAATGTTGAGTCCATTGCAATAATTGAGTTATGTGAATACTAGGTGTTGGCAAGAAGTTGAGTCCACTTTTTGGCCAAAAAGTGGGAGTGTTTTTCCTATTTTTAGAATTTGACACATTTGACCTTAAAATTTGAAGCACTTAGAGATGGAATCTTTAAAAAAGTCGCTATCATAAAATGTAGTGCTCGGAGTCTAGTTTCCAAATATGTAATTTATTTCAATACCCAAATTGTATAAATTGAGTTTCAATAGGGCATTTCTAAAAACCATTATTTAAAAGTCACTTTTTTACCATACCATGCACATGTGCAGGTCATCCATATTTTGACTAAATAATAATATTTTTCTAAATCCTTTTGGGAAAAGATTTGTGACTCAATCGCTTGTTCTTGATATTTTTTTGTAATTTTTTATTGAATTTTTTTTTGTTAATTTTTATTTAAAGGTAGATTTGTCATTTTCAAAATCGCCATGTACCATGCATAAGATGACCTAAACTTATCATTTTTGATTTTTTTTGTAAATTGAAAATAATTGTCTAAAGTTTTTTCTCATGCAATCCATTTGTCAAAATGTTATGTTGATCAAAAGTTATTAAAATAGTAAAAAATCTTGATATTTAAAGTTTATGGACCAATTTTATTAGAAATTAATTGAAAAATAGAAAAAATAATCTAATTGTAAAACAAATTACATATTTAGAATCTTCATTGTCTCATCTAAAATGGGTTTTAATTTTGTCAAAAAAATTTGCAAAAAAAAGTCGTCAGCCATATGTCCAAAGTCGGTATTTTTCTGACATGTTGTTAGGACCTTCAACTTGTAGGTCAAACTAGGTTTAAGGCCTAGGTTTGAATTTGCAATGCTTTTCCCGAACCAAAATCCTAGGCAAAAACCCGACCACAAAGCTAATAGAAATTCAAATTTTAAAAAACAGGATCGCGCTTTATAAAACGGGATCCCATTTATTAAAAGCAAGATCCCATTTTATAATCGGGATCATGTTCCCTAAATTATAATATTCAGACCATTGGAAGGGAAACGGAATCCCATTTTGTAAACAGGATCCCATTTTCCTTCCAATGGTCCCCACATTGAATATCGGGGAACGGGATCCCAATTATAGAACGAGATCCTAATTTTTATAAATAGGATCCCATTTCTTTTATTTAAATTTACTGCCAAAAAATACTCTGAAGTCTACAACTTCACATGTACAGTCGAGAGCAGTAAAATTGAACTATTTTTCATGAGCTATTGTATTTACAAATGGTGAACTTGATTTTTTATTGATTTTTTCAAAGGAGGCATCATCTACACCATTTTTGAAGTGGAATTGTGTTAGTTTTGTGCTTGTTTGGAAGAACAAAAGGTCTTCAACTTGCAATATGGATTGAATTTTTCAAAGGAGGCATGAAGAAAATAATTTTAAAAGTGGAATTTTGCTAGTTTTCTACTTGTTTTGAGGAACACAAGAGGAAGAATTTTGTCCTAATAGGTATTCAACTTCAAATTTGGATTGAATATTTTGAAGAATTTCACTATTAACATTCATTTGTGCTTGAGAATTTTAGAATCATGAGAGATAAAGCTTGTAATAAGAGAAGACATTGACTCCTCAAGAAGTTGAAGCAAATAGAGAGGAGAGACAAAGACAAAGAGAAAGAAGAATGAGAATGAAAACAATGAATGATGAATTTAGAACTGTCCCAGATTCCATAACTATTAGAAGATGAAACACTTACATTGGGGATACATTGATGATTGGGTATTTCAATTTGCAAAGGGAAGTCAATTTGGAGAAGAATATGATTATACAAACAAGTCTTACTCGTCTTCAAATCCTCTTTGAATGCTATGGAGGGAATGTTTCAATATGCACAAATCCAAATGCGTCTTCAAATCCACATGTTAGTGATATGGTAAATTTGTATGTAGAGGTTTTACAAGATGTTGGACTTAATGATGTTGACATTGATGATATTGAAGAGATTGGCTTTATAGAATTTGTTGAGAAAGCGAAAAGAAAAATCTTTTGTTGCAAAATGAAAATCGGAATGATCATTTTTTCTTGAAAATGAAAACAAAACTGTATTTTGATGAAAATGAAAATGAAAACCATTTTTGTTGATGAAAATGAGATGAAAATGTAAATGAAAATGAAAATGAAAATGAAAATCTAGAATGTGATGTCGAATTTAATGAAATACTTTTTTAAAAATTGAAAGTGATCTTTTGGATAATCTTCCTGGTAAGATTTCTTGGAGGCAAATAAGAACACATGCAAATAGAATATACACCAAATTATTTTATCATAAAAAATTTGTGTATTTCAATGTGTCAACTAATGATGCAATTGATGAGAATGCAAAAAATGAGGGAAAGTAATGAAAAGGTTAGGCTTTTATGTTAAACCAAAAAGAAAAGATCAATCATTAAAACATGCTAGGTCTAATGTTGCTAGTGCCATTCAATCTATTGGGAAAAATAGTCGATCTAAAGATAAAAACACAACAAGAAGAGCTATAACAACTGCTATAGTTAATAAAGCAACTTTGAATAAAAGAATTGTAAGCAATATTAGTGAAGTTTTAAACATACATCCTAAAACATTGCTAAGAGTGGAAAAAAGAAGAAAGTATAGAAAATGATCCAATCAATCAATGTTGAAGTTTTAGTGGTCAATTCCCAAGGTCTGACATAAAATTGAATGTTGAAATCAAATATTTGATTGAAAACTATTGTCATGATAATACTAGGGTATCATCTAATACTAGAGATGTTTTAAAATTAAGAGTGGGGTCCAAGTTAAGTAGTCTCACCCCAAACACCTATTAGATACAACACAAATTGAATTTTATAAAAAAAAATTGTAGTGATCCCAGTGTTACTGGTAATATTAAAATAAGTCATTGAAGGTCTTTTGAAAAATGTAAACCACAGTACATGTAAAATTAATAAGCTTACTTGAATATCTTGTTGTTGTAAAATACATGTTCAATTTAGATTTATTTTATGATGTTTTTGATATACGATCCTTGCATACTAACATGATTGCTCTGCAGGTGTGGTATTGATATGCCACCTGAATCAATAAGAGAGTTTATTTCAGGTTTGTTTTGTGAAAATTCTAATGATAGATTATTTTATTTAAGCTCTTGTATTTCTGGACAATGCATTAACTGCGGAAATCTTTCAGTTTTAAGAAATTGTTTGCATGAAAGTGTTGATCATGATTTTGGACAACAATTAGTAGATGTCAAAAAATTTAGGAATGTTCACTATTCTTTCAAAGATGGAAAAATAGGAAAGCGTTGTGATTTAGTTACAGAAAAAGTTAGTGTGCATGCATTCATGAGTAAATTTAAGAATAAGATTGTACCAAAATATGTCATGCACTCTCAACATGCTCGATGGCTTGATGGCCAATTTCGCGCATGTAGAAACACATTTCCAATTGGTACTATACTTTTAATGGTTGATTTTTTGATTATACTCTCACTCTTATAGAGGAAATTCAATCTCAATATTATAATTAGGTGCAAGTAGCTATGTTTGTCCATATTTTTCTATAGACATCACGGATGATAGCGGGGATGATAAATTTTTGAGGGAATTATCATTTTATTTGAGTGTGTCGGTTACACTTTCGTCCCGAGTTTATTCAATCTTGTTTGATTATATTTTATAGAAATTTAAGAGAAGAGGAATCAGGATGGAAAGAACACCTCATATGAATTAGGATAATTTATGCGAGGCCGGTTCAAGAATGCTCGAGATGTTATATTAATGGTTAGAGTAGGGTTCTGAGAGACTTAATGTTGACATATATGGAGTTTTAAGGCTGGGCATGAAGTGAGGAGAACATGATGGAGTTAGTGCATGTAATGAAAATTCTTGCTAAGAATAATTCAAAATTCCCGAGGATTAAATTAAAAATTTAAAGATGCACGTGAGATTGTGGATTGGTGTAATAGAAGATTATTTGCACCTAGTTTGAGTGATTACTCTAGAGTTCATTGATTCTTTTGGTTGGTGGAAGAAGAGAACATTGTACCTAGAGTTGATTGTGAGACAATCACTAGATCTACTAAATGGCATTCATTTAGGAGTGCAACAGCAAGCACATGGACTATTTGGACAAGGGAGCTTGCATGTTTTTTCCAATTTTGTATCTCGGGAGATTGGGAAGCATGTGAAAATACAGAATGGGTTGAATAGTGGGAGCAAAGATCGTTGACACCTGTAGAAGCACATGATCAATATGAAAGAACTATTGAAGAAAATGATCAAGTGTTTGCATCTGAAGATTATGACCATGTTTCAAAAATTGTACAAGGTAATTTTAATTCAATTTATTTCATTTTATTTCACTTTATTAATTATTTATTTTGTAATACTAAATTATTTATATGGATATGTGCAAGTTATTAAATCAAATTTTGTTGGCAGGACATGTGTGTGTTGTTATTGCACCTGAGGGGAATGAAGAGCAAACAGAATATTGGTTGGCTCATTGTGTGGAAACTAAACATAAGTTAATAGCACCTTGAGAATATGATGATGGCTTTCATTATCCAACAGGTACGGTGATCCCCTTAAGCAAATTTTGATTACAAGTTTTTGATCCCCTTAAGCAATTTTTTATAACAAGTCTTTGATCCCTTTAAGAAAATTTTGAGAACTTATTTGATGATGGTTTTTGAACATGTTTTCCAATAGGATTGGTGGTGGTTGTTGGCACTTGGCTAAAAAAATACCTAAGAAGAAAGAATGGTCTACCTGCATTCGAAGACTATGAAACACATAAAAATATTATATATTATTCACATTTGGTGGTGGCAACAAATATAAAACTAAAGCGGTATCGTGGAAGACCTTCAAAAAAAGTGCTATGGTCAATTTATATGGAAGAGCATGAGGCAATCATAGATGCATTGCAAAAAAGAGAGGATGTAGATGGTACAATGGAATAAGTAAATATAGGTAAATATAGTTTTAGTTTTATTTTGTCTTTTTAAATACATTAAATACGTGTTTCAACATTGGTCAAGTGTGTTATGAGTTGAAATTGATTTAAATTTTCCTTTAATACATCCTTAAGGCATAATCACAAAAAGGATCTAGTCCATGCATATTCAAGCTAGACAACATGGAATACTTGGTAAAAATAGCTAATTATTAGTTAAATTATATTTAAATACATGTTTTGATTACATATCGATATTGCTTGTAAATTAATAGTTAAAATTGATTCATTTTCATTTTTTGTATCCTTAATCCATCATTGCATTGATCTCATACTTTAAAACAAAAAGGAGAGGATGCATGGATTCAACCTACAAACATGTGTGGAATAATTTTAAATGTAGGTACTTGAGTTGTGTACATATAGATAGTTTTATATAAATTAAAATATGTATTTTTTTATGATTTCATTGATATTGCGTGTACCCTTTTGATATCAAGTGGTGTGAAGACCTACTACATTCTAGGCACGAGCTTGAGATGTTCTTGAGATGGCATATCCAAATTTTGTAAACATTGTTTTGAGATGACATATATGTACATACATACTTACAGAATTAAACATACTTTATGTACTTCTATGTATCAAATCAATATTCTATATATTTTGTTTTTTAAATGTGCATGTTTTCCTACTTTGAAAATTTATGTCTAATTGTATAATCACTAAATATCATGCATACATTATTGTTAAATCAATTATATCCTTAAGACATTGTATTATGACCCCTTAATACATCCCCTTAAGAAATTATATTATGACCCCTTAAGACATCCCCTTTAGATGTTGTATTATGACCCCTTTAGACATCCCCTTAAGACATATTATGAACCCTTAATACATCCCCTCTTTAGATGTTGTATTATGACCCCTAAGATATCCCCCTTAAGAAATTTATGACCCTTAAGACATCCCCTTAAGACCCCTTTAAGACATCCCTTTAGACGTTGTATTATGACCCTAAGACATCCCCTTAAGAAATTCTATTATGACCCCTTAAGACATCCCCTTAAGACCCCTTAAGACATCCCCTTTAGATGTTGTATTATGACGCCTTAAGACATCCCCTTAATAAATTCTATTATGACCCCTTAAGACATCCCCTTAAGACCCCTTAAGACATCCCCTTTAGACGTTGTATTATGACCCCTTAAGACATCCCCTTAATAAATTCTATTATGACCCCTTAAGACATCCCCTTAATACCCCTTAAGACATCCCCTTAATAAATTCTATTATGACCCCTTAAGACATCCCTTTAGACGCTTGTATTATGACCCCTTAAGACATCCCCTTTAATAAATTTCTACTATGACCCCTTAAGACATCCCCTTAATAAATTCTATATTATGACCCTTAAGACATCCCCCTTTAAGACCCCTTAAGACATCCCCTTAGACATTGTATTATGACCCCTTAAGACATCCCCTTAAGAAATTCTATTATGACCCCTTAAGACATCCCCTTAAGACCCCTTTAGACATCCCATTTAGATGTTGTATTATGACCCCTTAAGACATCCCCTTAATAAATTCTATTATGACCCCTTAAGACATCCCCTTAAGAACCCTTAAGGCATCCCCTTTAGACGTTGTATTATGACCCCTTAAGACATCCCCTTAAGCAATTCTATTATGACCCCTTAAGACCCCTTTAGACATCCCCTTTAGACATTGTATTATGACCCCTTAATACATCCCCTTAAGAAATTCTATTATGACCCCTTAAGAAATCCCCTTAAGACCCCTTAAGACATCCCCTTTAGACGTTGTATTATGACCCCTTAAGACATCCCCTTAAGAAATTCTATTATGACCCCTTAAGACATCCCCTTAAAAAATTCTATTATGACCCCTCAAGACATCCCCTTAAGACCTCTTAATACATCCCCTTTAGACGTTGTATTATGACCCCTTAAGACATCCCTTTAAGACGTTCTATTATGACCCCTTTAGACATCCCCTTAAGACGTATTATGACCCCTTCAAACATCCCCTTAAGACGTTGTGTTATGATGACTCACCCTAAAACTTATAATACTTGTTAATATCACTTAATATTTATACTCAATTATACTCTTCTTTGATCCCCTTAAGACGTCATATTACGACTCCTTAAGACAACCTATAATTAGTGTTGGATGCTATTATTTGTTTTGATAGCTTATAGATTAGTATTTGATGCCATTATTTGTTTTCGCAGCTTAAAGATTAGTATTTGATGCCATTATTTGTTTTGGCAGCTTATAAATTAGTATTGGATGTCATTATTTGTTTTGATAGCTTATAAATTAGTGCATGATGTCATTATTTGTTTCGACAACTTATAAATTAGTGTTAGATGTTATTATTTATGGAATTTATTAATGTTGTTATTCTCCAATCTTCTATGGTATTGTTTATTTCTTAAAATTTTATTCTTTCTAATATATAAATGGATTGCTTTTGTTTGTAAATTATGATTTATTGACTAATTATTGATTGACCTGAATTGAATAAGTTCATTGAGTAATTATCAAGTAATTATTGAATCTACATATCATGTATATCATGTATGAAATCACTAAATTTGCAAAGTATAAATATCAAAATGTCCTATATTAATCCATGTACAAGATCACTAAATTTCACATTAATGTCCTATATTAATGTCTTGACTATGAACATAAATGCATAAATGTACATGTGTAAATTAAAATTTCAAACAATAATAAAGTCCATAATTTATGTAACATACTAAGTGCATGAAACCAATATATTAAGCACATGAAATAAAGTCTATACAACCTGAACTAAAGTCCACAACTAAGTACTTGAGCCAAGGAAGAGGCAAAAGTCCACAGAGTGCCATGAGAAACCAAAAATATATTCCCATGAAATAAACAAATATAACACATAAAATCACATGTTTCTAGAAGTCATGTATTATCTCTCTATAATCAAGAGACCCTTCACACCATGCTCCACTATGTGGATGACCTAAAAGCATTCCCTCAGACAAGAGAAAGATGAAATCAGGACAAGACAATGAAAATGATTTAATGGACAATTTAATTTATAATCCATCATAAAATTAAATTCACCATCATATCTGTCTAGATGCTCTAGCACCAAGCAACCTCTAAATTCTCTAAATCAATCTACATAAACAAGACAAATAAATTTGAAATTAGATGTACAACTCTACAATTAGATTTTTTTTTAATTCAATTTAATTTATAATTTATCATATTTTAATTGTATTGTATTCTGAGGTTGTGCACCAGGCTCTTCTCCAGGACCTGTTTGTACATGCTCAACTACAAGATGTGTCTCATGCTATAAAAGAAAAAGAATATGTAACAAATCTCATATTATGTATATATTCAATTTAAAATTTAAAATTTAAGTTATATTCAGAATATGTAATTTATAATTGACTTTACATATAATAAAAAATTTAAATTACCATTTGATCTAGAGCTTGCTCTACATGTCCTCCAAGTGGTGTAACTATGTCTGGGTTAGGGCTGAAAGTTGCACTAACAAAGTCCTACAAGATCAAAATTAAAGCATGTACAATTGAATTAGGTTAATATATATATATTCAAGTTTGCACATTTTGTGTAGAAAGTTTTG
>VDFB02096502.1:0-11619 GCA_007258455.2 Sequoia sempervirens | reverse complement strand
GAAGATTAGTTGAATGAATGAGATAGTCTTGAAGATGAAATTGGAGGCAAAGGACTTATTCAAGGTCGATCAAAGGAGAAAATATGTTACTCTTCATTGCCAATGGAGAATTGTAATGCCTCTACGGATTCGAGAAGCGAGAATCCTGTAAGGATGCCAATGCATTGCATGGACGTCCATGTGCCACGCTAGTGTCCTATATAGAATATCCTCCACCAACAGAAAAAACAACTACCAATTGGATGGAAAGCGAATGAAGGACATGGAATTACATTATCATACTTGATTTTCTATGGTAGGAGATATGTAAATGTGGAATTTGCAAGGGGGTGCAAATTCACACCATTACATTTTTCCCCACTTTAGCAAGCATAAGTGTCCAAAAATGCACAGTAAGGTAGATGAAAGATGAGAAATGTATACCTAAATAGTCGAGGAAGTAGACCGTAATCTGGCACACCTGAAAGCATAGGAAGAGGAGATGGCTCCACAAGTACTTGATCTCGAGGAGAGTTGAAAAAATGTGCTGAAAGCCCTTAGACCTAGGGAAGGTGAACAAAAGGCTCTGCAGGTGCTCAGTCCTAAGGGAGGCTAGATGTGAAAGGCAACGTAAAGTCTGATAGTCCCTTACAAGTGATCGGTCCTACAAGGAAAGATCAAGGTGCTCTGTCCTCCAAGCTTGATTGAAAAAGCAACTTCACAGGTGCTCGGTACTGCAAAGCAACAATTCAATCCTTAGATAAAAAATGTTAGATAGCAAAAATCCATGCAGGTAGAAAAAAAGTCACACAGACAGTCAATAATTGAAGGAGAAGCTTTCAAAGGGGTCCCTTGAGAACCCTTCAAAAGAAAGGGGGTCCACTCAAGGGAAATTCTATTTGAAAGAAAATGACATTTTTGCAAATGATTCTAGTATCAAGGAATCCTTCTAAAAGATCTCTTTCATCAAGGAATTTGAAAGGAAGAATACTCCCTCACAAGGGAAATTTTTTAGACTTCATCACAAAAAGTACTCCCTTCTCAAAGGAAACTTTTCAGATTCTTGCTTTACGAATCCACGAGGAAAGAAAAATTTCACTAGGGGTCCTTGCTGAAGAATACAGTCTTTTAAAAAATTAAGGATTTTCAAAGAGGGATTCGTTGGCCATCAAATACACCTTTTTGAATTTTGAAGCAATATGATAGCCCCCCCTTAGGATGGGTGCATGCTGAACACAAAGGCACGCGACATCCTAAGGAGAGAGAAGAAAGTGATGTTGTGGCCCACGATACATGATGAGATGTAATCATGGAAATGTTTTCATAGACGCGAGGAACAACACATAGGCACCACAACATCATAAAACAAGCAAAGAAGAGAGAAAGTTAAAAAGACAACATAAGTAAAAAAAATGAAGTCAAGAGACAAGGGGATCTGATATTTCGGGGTTAGAACTGCTCTTAGATATAGATAGATAAGTATAATATAATAATATATGAACTATCATCAATCCCCTATTATATCAGATCATGTGAGGAAAAGTACGTGAAGAAAAAATCAAAATAAAAAGAAATTGGGTCAACATGGAAGGGAGGCCTAAATGCCCCCAACACTTTGCATCGTCCTGAATTGTCAAAAATCAAGGCACCATAAAGAGAAGAATGATGTGACAAATAGAAGAAGCTTATGACACAATACACTCTATATCCAAGCACCTATAAGGGTGACAAGGGTCCTCTAGAAACACATAAAACAAGCACGAGGGAAACACAACACACACAAATATAATCTACAGATCAAGAAGAGGTTCCCTCCTAGTCCTCATCAACCAAGAGGTCATCGCTCTCCCAATATAGATCATTATAAGGGGAAGGTAGACAAGCCTAGAAGGGAGGGATAGCAAGGGTAGTACCCTCCATCTCTCCTGTGAAAAGATCCAAGGAAGAGGGCCCCTGAAGGTCTTCTTTGCTCAACTCATGTGAGATAAATGTCATTGATTTTGTTAAAATCACCAAAAAATCTGAGACATCATCCATTGAGTTGAACATGCACTTGATCGGAGTGCCATGTGTCAACTAAGTGGGAAACTAAGGAGGTTCCTGAGATCCACTGCCAACCTCATTGAAAGACTCGGGGGCACTAGCAAACTCAAGGGATGCCAAGGCTGCCTTCATCACTAGGACGACTTAAGCCAAAGCAGAACCAACTTCCAAAGAAGGTGATCCCTTATTTTTACCCCTATTAGAAGGAACATTGTCCTCAAGCTTTTTCTTCATTGAGGGATGTGAGATCCCCATAGATGAGGTAGAAGGCAAGGAAGAAGAGGAGAAAACTGCAACGGGCACCACTAAGGTATTTGGCATATCCAGGGGCTTAAAAAAAGGTGGGACATCCATAAGGTACATTAGGAGAGGAGGATCAACCGAGGGAGCAATGAACACTTGTACCCTTTTAGAGGGTCATCCACGCTCGCGAGGGGAGCTGAAAGCAAGATTGAGGCAATGGGAACCGAAGCAGAAGGGGTGGAAGAGGAGGGAAAAATAGGAGACACCGAAATAGGAGTTGTTGGATCCCCTTCTATATTTTGTGGAACAACCTAATCAATGGCTAGAGAATTTCTTCAATGCTTATGCTCACACACAAGGCAGATTCTTCATCTCCAAGAGCTAGAGGTTGTAGCTTGAGGAGGAGCAGAAGGATCTAGTTTTGTCATCAAAGTGTTCATCACAACTGTCGTTGGTGGAGGGAGTGAATCTCAGATAGAAACATGAGGGAGAGATGTAAGAGGAGATACTGCAACTGGTGGAGAAGTAGACTCAAACGCCTCGGCAACAAGCCTCTTCCCATTCACTACCCTAGGAGCAGGAATAGTAGGAGGCCGAGACATGGAAGATACTCTATCGGGACACTTCCCCTTACCATACAAGACAATTCGAGGCACTGTGAGCAAGACAGGAAGGTTGAACACCTGACGCTTGGCCTTCCACCAAGCGGGAACCATCAGAATTGCCAAGAGACACAAGGGAGCAGAATTCAAGGTCACCATAGCAAGATGAGAGGCAACAACAAATGGGACTGGAGAGGAAGAAGGCTTCTAAGTGTAAGCATTCTTTCCCTTACCCTTCTAAGAGGAGGAAAAGGTAGCCTACTACTATGCTATCAAAGAACCCTTAACTGAAATAGAATAGGGATAAAGAGGATAGGTTACTTTTGATGTTATGCCCCCATTCTTGTATTTTACAAAAGTGCAATACAATAGGTTCGTCCTTGGAGGAAGTAGACCAATAGGGGCAAGAAAAAAGTGATCTAATGAGTAGGCCCCACACGACACCAAGGGTTTTTGCCTAGTGTCATGCACAACATGCATGAAACCCTCATGGGAGAATTTCAAACATTTATGGATCACTGAAGGGATTGTGTTGATGGAAACTAGCTAAGGAATTCCTTGCTTCGCTTTGAACAAGTTAGACTCTAGGATAATATCAAAAAGGGCATTCATAGTCCTAGGCCTAACTAGGATTCAAAGGGTGATAGAACCGATGGGAGACACAGAAAGCCCATCATGCGTACATATCATGCTTAAAGATTCATCGTACCCATCTTGATGTAGAAAGTTTATTAACATGATCTCCTTTGTAATAACATGAACTCGACATGTAGGATCAATGAGAAGCGATCACATTATTCCCATTGATACGAGCAAGAATGTTCAAAGGAGAGGGTTCTCTATTAGTATTCATCGACAAGTCCTACGATGTAAAGGTTGTAGTAGGAGATCCATTCATAGGTTGCATGGAAGGGATGGGAAGATGCATGGAAGAAGCCATTTTATACATACACAGAAAAGGACTTTCTCATAATCCCTTGAGGGTTTAACAATTAGATAGTGACCTTTTCTAGATTTCACTTCACAATGTTTAGGGACTCTTCTAGCTACGTCGCTAGGGGTCATATGTTGGGTTGCAAGGATAGATTCCTTGCAACGCACACACCTATAACATGAGAGAAGATTCCTTCAACACTACAAAACATAACCAAAATAGTTCATGTCAGGTTCACCAAAATGTAGAGGGGGACTAATTGCTTAGGACCCTAAGTCATGGGAGGGTCTAGAACAATAGGATGCCTTGATCTACCTTAAGCTAAGGGATTGTTTAAGATAGGTTTGATGTTTAAAAGGGTGAAAAGGAAGGGAAAATGATCTACCTCTTTCCTTTTGCCAACCCAAGAGTCTCAAGAAGTTAGGTGAGCAAGTTTCTGGAGTCCAGACTACAACTTAGGCAACTCATTGTCAGGGGAATGCAACACGAGGGATAGATGGTAGCATGACGCGTTGGCATCTCAGTGGAGTGTTGGCATCTGTATAGACATAAAGCGTAAAGTACAATCCAAACTCAAGAGGAACCTACTAACAACTCGGAAGAAAAGAGATAAATAAAAAAGTATTGAGAAAAAACTAAGATTAATTTCTAACTACGAAATGACGAAAGGGGATGTGGAAAGTGCACCTTCCTACCCACGAGTTGATATCTTCAAATTCTTCACTCGACGAGAAACCTACACACACAAGAGGGAAAAATTTTGGGGTTGTGTATAGAGGACTGCTGCAATCAGTCCTCGGCTTTGGTGTTTCCACCTCCACAGATAGCCAGTATGGCAATGATGATAGAAATATGGTAAAGAAATATATTGAAGTGAAAGTACCAAGAATTATGCTAAACAACAATATGCTATGAAAACAATACAATAATGCTAAGTGAATGGAAGATGGAACAATATCACCTTCAAACATGTACACTCAAGGAAAATGGGAGTGAGCTTGCAAGCTTGAAAATGTTGATATTGCCACAAAAATGAGGGGATTGAGTGCACAAAACACCAAATTTCAACTTCAATGAAGGTGGGAATGTTGTGAATGAAGTGTGTAGAAGTGAGAATGATCAAGTAGAATACCCAGAAGATCACTTGAATGAATGAGATAGTCATTTGAAGATGAAATTAGAGGTAAAGGATCCATTCAAGGTCGGTGAAGGGAGAAAATAAATTACTCTTCATCGCCAATGGAGAATTGTAATACCTCTACGAATTTGAGAGGCAATAATCTTGTTAAGATGGCAGTGTGTTGCACAGACATTTGCATGCTGTGGTAGCGTCCCTGATAGAATATCCTCCATCGACACAAAACAACTACCAACTGGATGGGAAGTGAATGAAGGATGTAGAATTACATTATTGAACTTGATTTTATAAGGTAGGAGGTATGAAAATATAGAATTTGCAAGGGGTGAAAATCCATGCCATTATAAGACTTTGGTGATTTAGGCCTCTTTCCAACACAAAATAATCTCTCCAAGTTGTATTCCCCACATTCCTTGTCATGGATTTGGACTTTGGGATTGGAAGGTGTGGTGAATGGAGTGGATGATTTGATGAGGGAAGATGGATCATTGTAGTTTTAGGAGGAAAAAGATGAAGCTTCTTGATTAATGTGAACTTGATGTTTAATGGTTCCTCTCAAATTATTGCAGTACTAGAAAGGGTTAGGATCACTTGGCATAGTAATTTCAAGGCTATTGTAAGGAAAATTTAGGCATTGATGGTAAGTGGAAGGTATAACTCTCATGGCATGAATCCATGGGCGGCCTAGGAGAAGATTGTAAGGAAAGTCCAGATCCAAGACATGGAACACTATGTTCTGAGTAGTGGGACCAACCCTCATAGGAAGTGCAATTAATCCCTTAGACAAGTGCTCAACACCATCCTAAGGCTTGATGACAATTGTCTTAGATCGATCTATACAAGCCTTAGAGAATCCCAATGTTATGACCAATTTTAGGGTGCATATGTTCAAACCTGCTCCACTATCTACCAAGACTCATTTGATTATATTTTTATTAATGTATACTTCAAGGTGTAGGGGATCATTATGATTTGGATTTTGTGTAGAAAGATCTTGTTTAGAAAAGGTGACATGGTGGGGTGTAGCTAGGTATCTAACCATGGCCTAAAATTGATTGACATTTAGGTCAGAGGGTACAAATGTATCTTGCAAATATTTGTACATAATGGCCCTGTGCTCTAGGGAAATGCGAAGCAGTTCAAGAATGGATATATGTGCGGGCATCTTTCCTAGATGATCTAGGAGGTTATACTGACTTTTTGGTTGTGGGTTAGAGGAAACCCCTTGTAGGGTCACCTTAGCTCTATGAGTGGTAATGACACATTCTAAACTTCTATTAATGGTAATGGTAGCAACATGGTTGTCAAGGGATCGAATGTGATTAATGGTATAGTCATGCGCAATGCGGAGATAATTAACATTATATTGTTTCATGAACTGGAGGCTTTCCCTTTCCCACGGTCTTGCAAGGGAGTTTTGAATATGGTGTGATTAATATTGGTTTTACCTTGTAAATTATCCACTGATATATCTCCTTGTTCAATAAGATCTTGAATGAGGTTTTTGAGTGTCCAACATGATGAAGTTTTGTGTCCTTTTCCATGATGATATTCATAGAATTTATTTTCATTCCACCAATTTGGTTTGACCAATGTCAGTTCATATGTTTTAATGTCAGGAAGTTTAATGATGTTTGATTGTAAGAGTTTCTTCAAAACCAACTCAATGGGTTCCCTTAAGGGTGTGTACATTCTTTTAGTGCATGGAGGTCCTTTACGTTGTTGATTATTTTGGACTACATTCAGTATTTGATCATGACTAGTTGTTGGTGTATTTGATGTGGATGGACCTTTCAAATGATGAGTGGGATGAATTTTATTTACCACCTTATCTCTCTCTAAAAATGGTGACCAATTGTTTCTCAGGTATATGGCAGGGGAATCTATTAGCCATGATGTGCCATCTTTGATAGAATGATGTGATTGAATCTCCTTTTTGTTTAGTCATGCACAATTTTGCTAGGGTCGTGTCACTTTCTATGTTGTAGGAAAAGTGGTTAATGAATCTATTAGCTAATTCACCCCATGTTCGTATCCTACGAGGAAGATGCGCAGACCATTCTAGAGCCAACCCTGAAAAGATTCTAGTTAATAGTCTCATCAAATAAGTGGGATCATAAGCAATGTCCATACATGTCATGTTAAATTCTTGTATATGCTCCATTGGATCCCCTTTCCCTTTGGACTTGTTAAAGTTTGGAGCAATAAAATGTGAGGGGAAAGGTGGCATGTAAAGACTTCTATCAAAAGGGTAAGGGCACAATTACTCCATAGAATATGTATTCTTACTTGTCCCCAATTGTATGTTTTCCCATTTTTTGTTGTATTTTTTACATCTATTGCATCAAGGTATCCATGGGGGATGGTGTCATATTGGGTTGAATTTGCATAATGGGATCAACATTAGTATTAAGAGTGTTGAATGATAATTTTGACACCAATGTATGATTTGGATTGACATTTCGTTACAAAGGATTCAAATTACCTTGTTGATAAAGTGGAGTAAACATGGTATTGGTATTGGTTTGATTTTGTGGCATGAAATTGGCATGTTGTTACGATGGAAGGGGAGTGGTGTTCAAATTTATTCCAAAGATCATGTTGGTATTAGGTGTAGCATTGATTGTTTGTGTTAGCACTCTAGATGTGACAATATGAATTCTTCTTATTTTTTTTGGTGGATTTCGACTTGTATTGATTAATGGTTTTGACTAAGACCTTGGGGTTGTGATTAATGGTTTTGACTAAGACGTTGTGTGAATTTTTTTTGACTAAGACCTTGGGTTTGTGATTGTGTTACACCCTCTAAAATTGTGGAAGTGTCGAAGTCAAAGGGGAGTTTGGCACCATTCTTAGCAAGTGTGAGAAATAATTTATTAGGTTCTGCATTAATAAGCTCATCCCCTTGTGGGATCAAAAAGAGGATCACTTGAGGGATCCATGTCCTTTCTTCTCCTTCGTGACCTTATTTGAACCATATAAGACTTGCAACCTAAGGATTGATAATGCAAGGTGATAATGCAAGATGAGATATGAGGCTAAGCTATATATATATTTTTGGAATTTATTTGAAGATAAGGATGTCAAATGTTAATACTTAAGGTTTGAAATGCAATGATGATATTGACCCTATGACCAAAGGATATGATATGCAATGAGACCAAATGCGATTATGACTAAGGTTTATGATATGAAACTAAGATTAAGGTATGCTAAACGAAACTAAGGTAGTGCAACTTTGGACCTTAGAAAAAGGATGCTAACCAAACTATGGTACACCAAGGTAACCAAATGGATTATCCAAACCTTAGAAGATGAATGTTGAAAGAATGATTGATTTGACAAAGTGAGTCTAAACTAAGACGCAAGTTTTAGACCCAGTGATGGTCAAGACAATTGATTGATAGAAAGATAAGGTCAATGCAATCTAGAAATGTAACCATGGATTGATCAAAGGTATGGTAGGACTCCTAATATAAAATCTAAAGGGTGTCTATAGATAAAGATGATCTAATACCAACTAAGCAATGCAAGGAAGGCAATGCAATCTAGCTAAGAAAACCTAGATGAATGTGATGAAATGGACTAGTCAAACTAAGCAGTTTGTAATTAGAATGTAAGGTAACTATTATAATATGATGAGGACTAACATTGGACAAGGATTTTTTTGAGATTTTGAGATTTTGTAGTTGCAACACACTGTCTCACAGATGCAGTGCAAGGTCTCATAGTTGTGGTTCACCATTCAACGTTTGTGATTCACTATCTGAAAATTGTGGTTCACAAATTTTTTATCTCATATTTAGGTGTTTTTGAATGATTTTCATTTTGATAAAATTTTGGAATGTGATTGCAACCACAGTAAACAATCTGAAAACACATTTTTGGCTGTTGACTTGTCAAATCCCTATGCGATTAGTGTATGCTTGAGGGTTATTCACCCCAATTTATACTTGTATATAACACAATATTGAAAACACATCAAGCACTTCCTATCCCTAAGGTGAAGGCCAATGACAACACTTTCAGGCCCACAAATTGGAATCTCCTTCGACACAAGTGTAGGGACACCTTTAGGGGGTGTATTCAATCTTGTCTTTGTGAGAGAGGATAGCTAGGGGCCTTTAGGACTAGAAGGATGACCCAATCACCCTCTCCATGGAAACCTAATAGTAGCTTATGCTAAGCCAATGATTTTGTATCATATTAATTGAGATGTATTATGAGTAACTTTGGGGTGCGGTGCTATACTTCGGCACTGAAAGGTACACCGAGAACTCAATCAAAAGGGTAGCTACTAAGAAAGGTTTATAGTCACAACTCAGGGAATTGACGCCTTGCAAGCACTCAACAAGCCACTTAAGGCTCTACCCATTAACCAATCCTACTTGGGGCCCTTAGTACCTCACATAAGTGTGGGTATCTCCCCTTTTAGTTTGACACTATTGACAAAGGCTAACGTCAATTTGGACTTGGATTTGGCCTTATCCTTTTATATAGCATCTCGAGGGAAAAAACACTTTGGGTCGTTCCCTTGGAGTGGTTACTTCTCCAAGGGAAGGCCCTTTATAAAAGAAAAAAGATAAGATGGAGTGATTTCTCTTACTCCCAAGATCCACAAAGTGGTGAGGGGATAGGATACTCTCACTACACCTTATTGGGTTCTACAATATAGATAGTGCAACCTCACCAAACACAGAGAAAATGTGTCGTTCTGGTTAATGTATGCACCGCAACAGATGCAGTCCAAGGGATGACAATTGTGGCTCATGGTTTGGCGACTGCGGTGAACAAATTCATAGATGCAATTCACTAATCATCAAATGTGTCGTTCTGGCTTTTATCAGTTGCATCACTCTGACTTGCAAATGCATCATTTTGCAAATTTTTGTCACTCCACCAACGATTGCGTCTCGTTGTCTCATGGTTGTGTTGTACGAAATTGCAAAACAACAAAAAATAAAAATGTACAAATTTCTTGCAAAATCGTTAGGTTCGTGTTAGGTTCACCAATGTAAGAAGGGTTGGAAATTTTAAATGAAGGCAAAGATCAATGATAACAACCACAAACACCTAAAATCTAAGCCCAAAATCCTAATCCAAACAAGAAAATACAATAAAAAATGGAAATAAAATGAAAACGTAAAACTATACCACACTTCCCATGTTGAAATTGATTAACCTTCCTTACATCTCCATTTTTCTCAATGTGCAAGCTTTCCCTTAGATTTCAAAGTGTTTGAATACCTGGAGGTGATAATGACAAGATAGAAAGAATATTGGAGATAGTGGTTGTAAGGTTGGAATGAGGGAGACAACCTTCTTTTATAGAAAAGCTTCTCGAACGGATAACCAAGATCGAAAGCCAAAAAGATACCAAGATAAACGGTTGAGGTTGCATGCACCATGTAGTGGCAAGGTTAGGGATGGCTAAGGATAGACGATCAAGATTGAAAGAAGACCAAAGGCAATCGACGATTGAAATTCAAAAGAGGATGTGAAGGGAAAGTGGAGGCATTCAAAATAATAATTTTAAATTTGAGAAGGGAATATTGGCAATTAAATAATCACATTATTTAATTTGGGAGAGGATGTGGAGAAATAAATAATAAAAAATGATTGTTCATTTATGGAGAAAGTTGAAAAATGGAATTTAATTAAAATGATTATTATTCAACCATTTAATTAAATGTGGAAGGAATGGAAATGAGGATATTAAATAATTAAATTAGATTAATTATTTAATAGTGGAAGGAAGAGGTTAAATGAATAGTTAAATAATTAAAATAATTATTTAACTATAGATGAATAGCAAAGGATGAATAATTAAATAAATGAGAATTTATTTAACCATAGAAAGAAATAGGACATTAGCGGCATAATTAAATAAATATTTAATTTATTTAATTAATCAAAGAAGAATAAAAAAGGAAATGAATTAATTAAATAATTAAAATTATTTAATTAATAAAGGAATGTGACCTTATAATATAACCAAATAATTAAAAATTATTCAATTTTGCCAAGAAAAGAGGAAATCGATGCAAAAAAATGGCATTGTTGGCTTGAGACATTTTTCAGTGTCTACATTTTGCCCCTCTTTGACATAATGTGATTTAGAGTATTGTGTCAAAGAATAATTAGGAAAATTCAATTCAGAACATGCCTTAACATGCCTCGGTGAAGGCGGGATAGACCTAGTTATAGGCCTAGTTACAAGCTCAATTACAGGCTGCATAGGTAGAGGTTCAACGGCTAAGAGTGAGAGAGACATGTCCGTCATCAGGGTACATCGAACTAAGTAGAGCTCCATTGATTTTATCAGCAGGTGTAGTGGCTCTATAACATATTTTTCTCAAGAGCTCAAAAGGGCTATCTAGGTAGAGTAGTACTATATAAATCTTTATGAGAGAGAGGTGCCTCCTAAGCGCAAAGAGTAGCTTTTCAACGGCTATGAGAAAATCACAGAGTAGGACACAATCCCAATGAATTCAGAATAGTGGAGGGGCTTCCCAGCCTAGGCCTTCATCATACCACCGGTCATCATGTTAAGGACATGGGGCCTCAGGGTCTCAACATCCTCATGAAAGGGTTCACTAATGTAGAAAGGGTTGGAAATCAAAATGAAAGGCAAAGATCAATAATAGAAACCACAACTACCTAAAATCTAAGCCCAAATT
>VDFB02096500.1:0-29336 GCA_007258455.2 Sequoia sempervirens | reverse complement strand
ATCATGGACTATGGAAAATTCATGCAATTAATCGATATATTCTTAAATTTTGATGTTGAAACATAGAACGCCTAAGATTTAACCTATCATCAACATCATTGATAGCATAACACAATTTATGCAGAATCTTGAGGTAAGTCACTTGCCATGATTTCAATGAGATTTTTTTTTTGTACGCAACTTGATCAACTTTTGTTGTGTTTTATTTGATTTTAAAACACTTATTTTGTTATTTTTTAAATGGAGGCATTTTTTTTTTGGTTTTATCTATGGCTCTTTCATATATGATTACAAGGAAGCTACAATATTTGTGTTGATCCTACTTCAACTTGTAGTCTCTAACTTGTAACTTAGTAGCTTCAATAATTTTTAGAATTCCTCTCAGAGGCCTCTTTCAACTACCAAGTACCAATGACCACTTATCATAGCTATAGAGAAAGCATAGGGGAACCATTTTGCACTACTATTCCCTTTAGGTCTAATGGTTCTCTCTATATCATGGAGGTCTTCAGTAGGTCCCAAATAGAAGGTAAGGAAAGCATAGTCAAGATAAATAGATTTTCTAAAATAAAAAAAGAAATTGAATCCCATAGCAAAATCAATGGGTTATCTTTATCAATATTTAAGGATATGCACAACATGGAGAAGGAAAGGATTCCATTGAACTTTTTGAACAAATGCAAAGTTCATACAGGTGAAGCTTGACCATATAATTTTTTTCTTGGAGTTCTTCATGCTTGTTGCCATAATGGATTTTTAGTAGAAGGTCGTTATTATTTTTAGTCAATAAGAAAAGATCATAGTATCATACCAAGAGAAGAGCATTATGCTTGCATGGTTGAAATACTTGGGTGTGTTGTACAATTCATTGAGGTAGAAGATTTTATCAACTCCATGCCATTTAAACCTAGTATTATGGTGTGGTAGACATTGCTTTGTGCTCATACAAGTTGTTGTAATATAGAGTTAGGAATTCACACTACTAAGCATCTTCTTAGTTTGAATCCATGAGATGATGCAACATATGTGCTTTTTTCTAATGTTTATGTTGTAGCTAGTAGATGGGATGATTGAGCAAGATTAAGAAAACTTATGAATGGTGGAAATTATAGAATTAATGGTTTTTTGAAACACCAAGGTGGATGATTTTAAGCTAGAAAAACTAAGTTGGTTTTATTTCCATTACACATTTCTAAAACATACTTTGTTTTTTTTCTCTTTTGGTTCTATGGATTGGAATGATTTAAAGCCTCATGGATTGCAAGCAATAGGGCTTCAATCAACAAACATGATGGATAGAAGGTCATGTGAGCCCTAAGCTGGAGAATTTCCTATACCAATATTCTAGCAATAGAGAGTTAGTGCCTTTGAACATGGAGGGCATGTATCATGAATATCATAATGGCCATTGTTTCAACAAGGATTCTTGCAATTACAAGTATCTATATATACTCACTAGATAAAAGACAAATATTATGATGCAATAGAAAGAATTGGAAAATTAAATTAATATTATGCAATAGAAAATAAAAAGTAGGAATGCATTACATAATTTTACATTTCTCTAAAATTTGTGTGGATTCTTTAATTTTTTGTATGTGGAATGTCTCATGGAATTTCCTGTGAAGTAGTCTATTGCAACTCTTTTGCATTTTTTTATAGTATTTATTGTATTTTTGGAGATAATAGGTGATGATCCATAGTATAATGCATGAATTCATTTTCCAACTACAAAGAATGTAAATTAAAAAAATGCATTAAGAGAAATTTAAAGCAAATCAAATTGTATCAAATATTTGATGTGAGTTTTCTAATTTACGCCTACATTGAAATCTTTGGGGATGATCAAATTATTTGAATGGATATTTAATATACATAATAGTTGCAAAGAATACATTTAGAGAAAATTTAGGGCAAATGAAGTAATAATGATTTCAACTATTCACTCAAGAAAATGAAATATTTCGAATGAAATCAGATCTTCCAAACAAAATCATATTTAATTCCAAATCATATATTATTTGTAAATGATCTCTAGCAGATTAATAGATTAGATGTCATTCTACTCCATTAAATGTCAATTGATTTTCAATAGCTAAGATTTATTTTCTAATGGTGTGAGACTTGTTTGTGTAACTGAGGGTAAAATTCTAAGGATTAGATTAAATCAATCAAATGAATGCAAATCACAAATGACAATAAACCCAAAGTTCTATAGAGCACAAAGGAAATTAAGCGATAAAATGGTTATACCTATAAATCACATTTTCCATTATTACCTCCATAGCACCTTCTTGCTTGTTGGATGATATTGTGCCCTTAGATTCGTTGTGCGAGTAATCTGCAAATGTCTAAGACCTACAACAAGCTTTGAAGGATTTATGCAATGTCTAAATGCCTATGCCTATTACTACAATTGTCAATGTTTATGCCTAAACAAATGCCAAGAATTGATCAAATGACTATAATGAATATTGAAATTGCCTATGAAAATAAGTGTGCAAGTGAATAAATGCCTAGAATGTCTATGTAAAATGTCAGCATGTGCGTGTGTAATCAAAAAGTGAAAATGCCATTTTATAGAAAATGTCATTTTGAGTGGACGGACGAGATTAATTGATGATGAGAACTAAAATGAGAGAGAGGTCCAGATTAAATCTGAGAATCCCTAATTAGGGTTAGGGCAAAATCCTTAATCGAACGGAGAATGTAATGTCTCATAATCAGATCGACGGTGGAGAATAAATGAGGAAATTAATTAAAGAAATAAAGATTTTTGAAAAATCAAGAAGATAAGATTGCCTGATTTGTGAGATTCGAAAAATCAAGAAGATAAGATTTGAACTGAAGATTCGATTTAGAAAATCAAGAATCTGCCTGATTACTTGATTTTTAGAAGATTAGATACTAATTTGAATTAAATTAATTCAAATTAATGATTTTGTGAGATAATAAATAATCTTTTTCAGATTATTTATCAAAATGGACTGATAGTTTAGATTGAGATGACATTTTAAATAATTTAATTTATCTAAAATGAGAAGAATATTAAATGGCAATTAAATAATTAAATAATTATTTAATTTGCAAATAAAATTAATTAAATAAATTAATCAATTTATTTAATTAAGAGGATTAGTGACATATTAAATAAATAAATGTAATTATTTATTTAATAATCAGGAAGAATTAAATGGAGAAAGGGAGATTAAATAAATTAAGAGATTTATTTAATTAAGGGAAGACTTAGACAATTAATGACGTATTTAATAAATAAATAAAATTTATTTATTTAATAATCATGAGGAATAAATGACATGAATTAATCAAATAATTATGAATTATTTAATCAATAGTCGAATGTGGACCAAGGACATAATTAAATGTCATAATTATGCTAGGACAAAAGTGGTAAAAATGAAGCTTGCAGGCCTAGATCATTTTTAGGTGTCTACAGTTTGTAGGCACAATATAGGTTTCCTAATTAAATATGGACTTGCAAGTCCATAGGGGAAGCCTATCAGCTAATTACATTGGGTTATGTATTTATAAGGAACTATATACTATCTTTTATTTTTTTAAGTGAGTGGTATAAATTATATGTTAATATCTACTGAGTGGAATAAATTATATGAAAAACTTTAGGTAAGGTTTTCTTTCAAACAATTATATAATAAAAAGCAAAATAAATTTAACAAGGTGGAGGTAGGTCACAATTTTTAATTTTTAAATATTATGAGGAAGGTCTTGGTCATATAGAATCAATTTTCAACTCAGTGATATTTTCCTCATTAATCTTTTTTCCATATAGTAGTCAATTTTTATTTTTAGTAGGAGAAATTGTCAAAATTAGGTAAAGAAATTTATCATTGCCCAAGCAATGAGAAGCACCCTCATCGTAGTGTTTTATTTCAAATCTATTTTACTATGTTATAATATTGTGGCGGTGGAATTAGTATACCCATGCCATTTCTCATTGAGTCATGTGTCTATTTTAATGGGAATGTATTAATACAATGACATATTAACAATTGGGAAAAATTTAGGTTATTTTTGGCCTATAGTGCAATCCTTACCCATCTTTATTTTACCTATATTTTCTCTAACTCTCATTTTCTCTCTATCCATTCCTATTCCATCCTCATTGGTATTGACTTACATATAGTTTCTCACCTTAAAATCAACACCTTATATTTATTAAAAAAAATTGAGTGACTAATTATTGATGTAAGTTAATCTTAAGGAGTGTGAAAATAACTCCCAAATTATAATGAATTAAGTTGAAATTTAAGATTTTACGCCTACTTCTACAAACCATTATGAGTTGACATAACACACATTTCATGCAACATGTTGCTATGTCATGATATTTATAGATATTCATTGTGCATTTAATTTAATAATGGTGCATTTATAAGAGTGCACTCCAATTATAAAGGACAATAAAGGAACCAAATCTATATCATATAGGCCATTTGCATGTCTACGAAAGTTGTCTTCAATCTTTCTCAAATCACTATAATTTAGTTTACCAAAGGACTTGACCTAGGATAATTTGTTCACTTATCATGTCAACAATCTCCTTAATGGTGTACTTATTAGAAACCAAGATCAGACTTGCAAGCCAAAAAAAATATTCCACAAGAGAAAAGAAAATAAAAGCAGAGAAATTTGCATGAAGATGTGTAAATGAATTGTATTCAGTAATTAAAAGATCATACATGAAAACCAGAAAAACCTTCCACAAGAGAAAAGAAAATATTTAAAGCAGAGTAATTTGCATGAAGATGTGCAAATGAATTGTATTCAGGAATTAAGAAATTACAAGGGATAAATTGCTTTATAAAAGCATTGTATGCATAACCCTAATATGAAACCCTAGTGTGCACACTTAATAATTAATAAATTATTAATTATTAATGTGCCTAAGTTTAGCTTAAGTAACTAAAGTGATAAGTGACTTAATTAACTAACCAATATGATGTAATTAATTAAGCGAAATAACTTATTACTCTAATACCCCCCTTAAGATGAACTTAGGAAGTAGCTAAAACACTAAAGAAAAGATGCATGAAAGCAAAGATGGGTCAAGGCAACAAGGCCTGATTAGGTACCCATGTACAAATGCAATGAATGAGAAAGAGGAGAAAACCCAGTGGGACAAAACCGCCCCTCAATGAGATGACCTGTTGCAGAGAAGCACTAGAAGAACACTGTGGAGTAACACTGGAACCTAAATCTAGAAAGAAAGGAAAGATACCTCTATTTACAAGAAACCATATGAGAGTCAAGGACTCAAGCGGAATCATGATAATGCAACAGCAGACCCGATGCCAAGGAACACTGGAAAACTCACAAATTGGAACAACTCTGGAATCTATGAAGCAACAGTAGATGAATAAATGATTCCCCCCATAAGAGGGAATGATATGATGAAAGAATTTGAAAGTTATGTGTATCTCAATGCTGATGCCAAACTGTGACTGAAATTGATCCATAGGAGCAAGTACCATGAAGATTTTGGAACATTAACCATAAAATGAATGGCCCTCAAACTGAGATGTGACCCAATGTGAATCTGATATGATTTAGGATCATTAACCATAGGCTCTCAATCTAATATGTGAATCGATGTGAACCAAAATGTGTCAAGCTATGAGCAAGATGCAACCAAAAGAAACTACAAAATCTAGATACAACCCATGTGAGTTGTCATCAATATCAAGATGAGATCAAAGTGCATGCAATGCAACTACACTCTAATCAAATTATTATGCAAGAAAATCCCCCAATGGAACTTTATATAAGTTCATTTATTACAATAACCCATTATTGTAAAAGGAGAGAATGCAAAACATGCATAAATGAGCTCGAGAAAAGGTAAACCTAGTGCAAGAAAACAAGAATGAGTGCATGCACAAACCAAAGTTCATATATTCCTCCCTAATGAAAATGGACCTCATATTTGTGTAGACGGATGAACCATCTTTCCAATGTCATGAGAATGGAAAAAAAAAGGATAACCGAGTCAAAAGATATTCCCTCTAAAGCGAAAAAAGCTTCAACTGAGTTCAAGGACCTACAAAATAAATCTGGAGCAAAATTAGAAAAAACTACCTCCACCACTAGATCGGCATTGAAATCAGCTTTCCAACAGTACTCATTTGCAAAAAGCAGACACCGTACGCAAAAGTTACACCCAATTTTGTAGAAGTGCTCCAAAATGGCCAATTTGGCCTACAGGCAGCCCTAGGGGCTAAAAAAAAGTGGGCCCTTGGTCTTGTGCACGACCAGGGGCTGGTGGGCAGGGGGCTGGGGTGGAGCCCCTGGTCATCCATATGACCGGCAGGTTCTTCTAGAGGCGGTCGGGGGTTGGGCACATAGCACCCGGTCCCCCATGTGACCTCGACGGCTGCAGAAGGGGCCCGCGAGGGCTAACTGAGGACCAGCGGTTGGCAGGTGGTGGTGGCCAACGGTGGTGGTGAAAAGGTGGCCACCTGGTCACCACCCGGTGGTGCAGTAGTGGCGACTACCTTTGAACTGGAGGCACCAACAATGGGATCAAAAATTCCTTTTTTTTTAATTTTTTTTAATCATGTGCCTCAAAATGCGTGTTGGGGAGCTCGTAGAGCCTCCTTAGCAAAAAAAATTCCTCAAAAACCAACTACACCAAAATTGATGAAACGATAGGCGTTCTTAGGGTTTTTGGCCATTGCGAACATGATGGTGACCTTTGTTTGTGCCCAAAGTGCCTCAAAAAATTAGCTACCCCCAAATCTTCAAAAAATCAGTGAGCTTGAAACCCTCATAGATTTCTTCAACGATGACCAAAATCAATAAAATAAAAGCCAATCTTGAATTTTTCTATCACTCTGAATCCAATGGAGATGCCTGATCTAATCCAAAATGCTTCATAAATGAGCTCAAGGTATGAAACCCTTGAGGAACCCCGAACGTGCTCTGCAATGAAATTCTCCAAAAATCTGAGAAGGGGTTGCAAATCAAGGCTCTGATACCATGTTAGAAACCAAGATCAAACATGCAAACCAGTAAAAACCTTCCACAAGAGAAAAGAAAATAAAAGCAGATTAATTTCCATGAAGATGTGCAAATGAATTGTATTTAGGAATTAAGAAATTACAAGGGATAAATTGCTTTATAAAAGAAATGTATGCATAACCCTAATATGAAACCCTAGTGTGCACACTTAATAATTAATAATTAATTAATTATTAATGTGCCTAAGTTTAGCTTAAGTAACTAAAGTGATAAGTGACTTCATTAATTAACCAATATGATGTAATTAATTAAGTGAAATAACTTATTACTCTAAGAGTACCTAAACATTAGATTGATAGATTTAGAAATCTAAAAGGCAAAGGAGAATTTTCCTTGGGAAAATATAGTGTTAGACTATTTACTTACATCATAAACCAAATTTATGTCTCAAATTAGTTTCATGATAGTTCAAAAAAAAAGTTAGTGGGGTTTGAGATCAATCTATATCATTTTTATGTTATTTTCAATTATGAGACATTTTTAAGAAGATTGAGGAAATTTAGGGAGTGGAAATTCATTTAGAATAACATCAACAACATTGATCCATTATTGGTATTAGAATTATATACACCTAATCTACTCATTTATTTTTAACACATTCAAATTATTTATCCCCTATTTTATCTAGGTTGATTTATTCTTAGTTGACTACATTTATTGAATTACCCTAGATAATTTATGTAGGTTTATGTTTTTCCTTAAATTATTTGGTGAACTTAACCTTTTCTTATATGACCTGGGTTTCCCCTTAGGATTTGTTCTCCTTCATTTTTTTTCTAGATCTTTTTTTTAATTTCATGTATCTACATGTTAAATATTCTTAGGGTTTGATTATGTTATCATGTGATCATTCATTTGATTACTTGTTTTAAGGTTTTTTTATTGATAATCATATTATCTTTCTCTTGGGAACCTTGTCCACCCTTATTTTGTACTTTTTTGTTTGCATTGCACATTCATTTTGGATATAACTATTTATTAATATCATTCTTCTATATCATTTACTTAATCCTTTATACCTGATTTTTCCTTGATTGAATTATTTACACCCACCCCCTCAAGGTTTGTTTTTTATTGATATATCATGTATTATGGATATGCTTAAGTCATCGTCCCTCTAACACTTTCATGCATAACTTGTTAAAATTGAGACATCCCTCTCTTTTGTGATAAATGAGCCTTCCAACCTTGATATTATTATAGAATTTTCTATTATGAATGACGATTTTTTCTATAGAGTTGATATTATTGTATGTTGACCCAAATTATGTTGATAATTTAAATGGAAATATATTAATAATAGACTAGGTGTATTGTATGGATGAGATATGTGCATGCCTTCAAATCTATCTTTTTGATTTAAATTCAATCATTATATACACTAAACAACAAAAATAAAAAAACCTATTAAAATGGCTAAAGCATTGTTATCATTGGAAATTAATGGTCACTACACTTATTTTCTTGTTGGAAAATAAAATGGTAGCTATATGATAACAAATTAGGGATAAAATTAAAATTAATTATGAAAATATTTGGTGCCCCAACATTGTGGGGTGATAATTCCTTACATGTTAGGTGAAAAACAAATTTATTATATGTGTTGGAATTATCTTCAAAAGACTCAAGTGATTTTTAAAGAGGCTTAGCCAAAAGTAACATCTATTGTATAATAAGGGCTGAAAAAAAAAAATTAAAGCCTCTACTAATATGAGTTACAAAAATGTAGAAGATATAAAAACTATATTTTTTATATTTATTATATTTGACCATTCAAGTGTCATTGAAATTCTACTAGATCTCAAATCTTGGATCATATATAATTGATGTTCAATCCTTCATTGAGTTGGTTAGTTTTTATCCTTTCTTTCTAGATATACCACCTTCATTTGTACATGACTTTTTGTTTGAGTTTAAATATATTTAATCCATTAAAACCATTTATTATAAACATATATAAAAAAATGAAAAATGAATGTAAAATACATAATTGCAAGAAAGTATAGAGAGTTGCATGATATATGTGGGGAAAACCATTAATACTAAAAATTGACAAACAAGCATCACTCATATTTGAGAAGACTTACATGAACCTATTTTTTTTAGTATATCATCATCTTTCCTACACATAGAACCTCGATGCCTCTTATGGATTAGCAATGTAAAAACTATATCCATTTATACATTTGAAAGGTAGATAAGATATTGAAATTCTTCTTACACTATTCCATGAGAGGAGAATGCACAAAAAATATACTCTAAATATATCATGAAATGATATTAACACAAAAGAATTTAAATATAATTTACAATAATATATGTGGGAATATACTTTTGGGGAAAAACCCCTACACTCCAAAGCATAAAATAATTATGTTATTAGCAACAAAGGCTACAATATAATATCTAGGAAAATTATCTTATAGTTTAATTGCCAATATGTAAATTTGGAATAAATCTAATAGCATAATAGTGCCTACACATTCACTATGCATACTCCAATCCAAGAACCTATTAAAAATATGAAACACAAATAGGAATCAATTCAATGGTTATTCAAAACCATGAACCAATATGCAAGAGGTATTTAACACCTAGAATATCATGGAATAAATTCTAACACCATGGTCCAAGATGAATCTCCAAATATGTATAAAATATTATAAATTACTACTTGTCAAATTGACCACCCAACTTAGGCACCCAATTATATATCCTTTATCTATTAAAAAATGTTTTATGACATGTGTTATGGACTATCATAATACTATCAAGATTTATAATATAGCCCTTTTCTTACACATGTCCATATAAATCATAAATATAATAAGTGATTCCCACATATTATAGAGACATATAAGAATCTCTTGCATTTAATAATACATTATATGCTCTTAAAAATTATTACACACATTCCAAGATAGTTGACTTAGAGCCATTAATCCTTAATCCTAAAAATTATTCCCACATATTATAGTGACATATAAGAATCTCTTGCATTTAATAATACATTATATGCTCTTAAAAATTATTACACACATTCCAAGATAGTTGACTTAGAGCCATTAATCCTTAATCCTACCTCATATTGGGACACCTACTTTACCATGTGAGAATAAAATAAAAAAATATTAGGATGCAATTTTGAGACACCTTTTCTAACATCATCCCACTTGTCCATACTTTGTAAGAGAAAAAGAACTCCAACATTAATATTTAACTACTAAGGGAAATGAGACCCATGCTCATAGAACCACATTAAAATTTTGTATGTTCAATAGCTTTAAAAAATTGAGATATTATTGTAAGAGAGGGGGACCAACCATGTCAAGGCTCCAGGTCACGATCAAAGAGCTGAGAGCAAGGGCTGCCCTAACTTACCTCACTCTAATAGATGTTTCAGGGTGAGGATCAAGAATGAAGAGCACTCTCAAGTGCTTTTGTCTCTCTACAGACCCAAAAATCTGGTTGGGGCTAAACAAGCCAATTTCTGGAGTCCAAACTGCACCTCAAATAGCTCTCTATCTGAGGATGGCAGCATAAGTCTAGGATGACAGCGTGTCGTGCTAGTATCTCTCTAGTGTGCTAGCATTTGTATGGCCAAAAAATGTAAAGTATAGTAATAAATGTTCAAAAAACCTACTTAACGGCCTAGCCAATTAATTTTAACAAAAAGAAAAAAATGATAAAGTACGAAAAGTAGATGCATAAATGATAAAGTAAATAGATGAACACAAGGGTGATGAATATCAACTCACAAAAGCACTAGTTCGCCAGTGAGCTCCACACACATGTTCACCTACAAACAAGCAAGAGGGGAAAATTTTTGGGGTTGTATAGGGGTTTTCCTTAGTAAAACCCTTGCTTTGGTGTTTCCACCTCCATGAACAACTAGAAAAGCAATGAAGTAGAAAGTATGATAAAGAAGAGAAATGAATACACTGAAAACTACAAAAGATAAAAGCTACTCTATCAAATCGCAATGTGAAAGTAAAGTGATGCAATACCACCTCCATCCAAAGGCACTCAAGGCCAATGAAGGGAGAATGCAAGGTAATGAACTTGGCAAGTCGCCACAACTACAGCGGTGACAAGGGGAGGTCTCACAAGAGTCCAAGCTTGCAACTTCTATTGTAGAGAAACACATGCAAAAATGAAGTTGACGAAGTAACCAACTATTGCAATGCTCAATGGATTTGTGAAGATGCAGGTAGAATGCTTCAAGAGTGTGCTCAAGAGATCCTGAGAGTGTGAATAAAATGGAGTGAAATTGCTAGAAATATTGAATGAGTGTGAAGAAGATGAAATGATAGTGAATGGAATGGATTTGAAGGCCAAAAGGATCCATTTTAGGTTTGTTGGTCGCATAGAAGCATTACAATTTGACCACAATGAGATGTGTAATGTCCCTATGGACTTCAAACATAGGAATCTATCATGGATGGAAATTATCTAAGTATATGCGTTGTGCTTGCATCCCTAATGAAAATTTTGTCACTGACGCATAAAACACGCACCAAGTGGATGGAAGGAAGATGGGTGATGTGGAATTTGTCCTTCGATTTAATTTTCTAAGGTGAGGGTATGCAAAAGAGGAATTTACACAAAGGGTGAAAATTCACTCCTATACATTTTTCCCCCACTTTAGCGAGCACAAGTATTAATGAGTGTTAGGTAAAGTAGATCAAAGAGTTAGAAATGTATGTTTGAACTATTAAGGAAGTAGACCGTGATCTGGTGAACTCGAAAGTGCAGGGAAGGAAAAGGACTCCACAGGTACTCTCTCTTGAGGAGGTTCGAACAAAAGGACTTTGTAGCTCTGCAAAACTATGAATTTGCATAGAGTACATCGAAGGCCCATAGACCAACAATGGAAAAATCCCGTAGGATGCAAGCACTTCACAGGCCCTCGGACCTGCAAAGAAGGTGTTCCTCCAAGTACTCTCTCATGAAGGTATCCCAATGTAAGGGGACTCCATAGAGTCAACTTAGAAAGTAGCTTTATAGGTGTACCTGCAAAGCAACATGTTAATCCATAGATAAAACATGTTAGAAAACAAAAGCAGCCACGCAGTAGACAAGCAAATAGTCAACAAACTAAAAGGCTTTCAAAGGGGTCCCTCAGGAACCCTTTGAAAGAAGATAGGTCTAGTCAAAGGAAGTGTTGTTTGGAAGTGAAGGAGTATTTTTCACAAATCATTTCAACCATCAAGGAATCCTTTCAAAAGATGTTCACTTCATCAAGGAATTTGGAAGGAAGAAAATGCCCCCTCACGAGGGGAAGGTCAAGGCTTCTCCCATAGGAAAATTTTCTACCTCTTTAAAGGAAATTTCTTCAAGTTCTTTCTTTGCAAGCCCATGACAAAGGAAACACATTCCACTAGGGATCCAAGTTGAGAATACAATTTTTGAGAAAGATTGCAAGGATTTTCGAGAAAATATTTGTTGACAATGAATGTATTTTCTGCAAACCAATGGTGACATGGTAGTGGTGTTGTCACGCACACAAGGGAAAACATATGAATACCACAACATTACAACTCAATCAAAGAATAGAGAAAGATAAAAGAGAAAAATAGAAATAGCAACATTACGAACAAGGGACATAGGGGTGGTCTGATATTTCGGGGTTAGAGCTACTCATAAATATATATATATATAAGTATACTAAAATTATATTAATGAACTATCATCAACCTCCTACTATATCAAACCATGTGATGCAAAATAAAAATAAAAAAATTGGGTCAACATGGAAGGGAAGCCTAAATGCCCCCAACACTTTGCATTGTCCCCAATTTTCCAAAAATCAAAACACATAACAGAGGAAGAATGATGCCACAAATAGAGGAAGTTTTACGATTCATAGTGACTCTTGTATCCAAGCACCTACAAGGGTGACAAGGGTCATCCAGGAAAACATAACACAAGCACGGGGGAACACATCACAACAAACACACATCTAATTTAAAGGTAAAGAAGAGGCACCCCCTAATATTCATCGACCAAGAAGTCGTTTGCTTCCCAATCTAGATCATTATATGGGGAAGGCGGACAAGCCTGTATTGGTGGAATATTAAGGGGAGAACCTTCCAACCCTCCTACAATAAGGGCCAAGGAAGGAGACTCTTTGAGGTCTCCTCCACTTAGTTCTTGTGGAGTAACGGTCAACAATTTTGTAAAAATTATTGATAAGGTCAGGACCTTGTCCAAAGAGTTAAACATGCACTTTATGAGAGTACCATGTGCGACCTCAATGAGCAAGGAAGCTAGTGCCCGAGATTCACTGCTTGGGTCAGAAAGTGACTCGGGAGTAGTGACAAACTCAGGGGATGTCAGAACTAGCTCCATCACTAGGATGACATGTGCTAATGCAGGACCACCCTTTGGAGAGGGTGGACTCCTCTTATGACCCCCATTGTTGGAAGGGCCAACATCCACCTTCTGCTTCATTAGAGGATGTGAACTCCCCATAGACAAGGAAAGTTGTGAGGAGAAGAATAAATCGTATCAGACACCACTGAGGTGTTCAACATGTTCACAGGTTTAGGGAATGGTGGGATGTCTAGAAGGGACATCAAAAGAGGCGGTTTGAGTAAAGGAGTAATAAACACCTTTACCTTTTTAGGTTTAGGAATGTTCACACTCACAGCAGGAGCTAGAAGCATAACTAAGTTTGATTGAACTAAGACAGAGGGGATAGGAGAGGAGGACACAACAAGAGGCCCTAAAACAAGGGCAGTCAGTTCCCCTTCTTTCCTCTGCAAAGCAGCTTGCTCAGCTGCTAGAGCCCTTTTTCAATGCTTGCGCTCATGCATAAGATGGTTTCTATGACTTTAGGAGCCAGAGATTAGAATCTGAGGGAGAGAGCTCTTGCTCAGCCATGGGATTGTCCATTATAGTCATCTCTGGAAAAGAGATAGACTCCTAAACAAGAGCAGGAGGAAGAGGTTGAGAGACAGTGGGGAGAGTCAGCTCTAGCGCCTTGGCGGCGAGCCTCTTCCCATTCACTGCTTTAGGAGAAGGAGCGGTAGGAGGCCATGGAGGCTAAGACATAGAGGATTCCCCGTGGGGACCCTTCTTTCTACCATATTGAATAGGCCTAGGCTCTATGAGTAGAATAGGAAGTTTGAATGCAGGACACTTAGGACTTTTCCAAGTGGGCACCATAGGGTTCTCCCACAAACGCAGAGTAGAATCTGATGATGCCACAACATGGCGAGAGGAAGTAGCAAGTTGGACAGTGGAAGAGGAGGAAGAAGAACCTTAAGAGTGCTTCTCTTCTCCCATTCTATGTACTAGGGTGGCATCACTATCATCTTTTAAACATGCCCTATGTGAAATAGCATAAGGTGATGGAGGATATCTCACTCTAGGTGTTAAGCACCCTTTCTTGTACTTCTCATAGGTTTGGTACAAGAGTTTCTTCTTAGGTGAAAGTGGACCAATGAGTGCAGGCAAAAAGTGATCTAGGAAATAGCTTCCATGTGCAACCGGTGGTTTATAGTCAGTGTCACGGATCACATGCACTAAACCCTCATGAATAAACTTTAGACATTTATGTATGACTAAAGGAACTACATTCATAGCTACTAACTAGGGGATACCTAGCTTCACTCTAAAGAGTTCAAAACCAAGGATTGTCAAAAAGAATGTTCACTAACTTAGTTCCAACAAGGACCAACAAGGTGATGCTACCAAGGGAAGGTACGAAAAGACTATTATGTGTGCAAATGGTGCTTTTAGATGTGTCATACCCATCTTTATGCAAGAATTTGATTAATATAATCTCCTTGGTGATCACATTCACTTGGCACATTGGGTCAACAAGAACACCTACTACAATGTTTTTATTGATTTGTACAGGGATGTAAAGAGGAGATGGTTCTCTATTAAAACCCATCAATAGTTCCTATAAGGTGAAGGTTATACCAGGAGCACTACTCTCATGCTACACAAAGGGGATAAGAAAATGCAAGAAGGAATCCATCACATACACTAAACAATACTCTCACAAAGCCCCCCAAAGGATTGCAATTGGATAGTCACCCAACTAAGGCTTCGTTCTGCAATGCCTACGAAACCTTCCAACTATGCCTACTAGGAGTCCAAGTTGAGTTGTAAGGAAAAATTCCTCACAACACTCACACCTACAATGCTCCTAGGACACAAGGAAAGGACCCTTCAGCACTACTAAATGGAACCAAAATGGTTCACATTGGGTTCACCAAAAATGTAAGAGAGGGGGACCAACCACATCAAGGCTCCAAGTTAAAGAGAGCCGAGAGTAGAGGGATTCCCTAACTTACCTCACTCTAACAGATGTTTTAGGATGAGGATTGAGAATGAAGAGCACTCTTAAGTGCTTTTGTCACTCTACAGACCTAAAAATCTGGTTGAGGCTAGACAAGCCAGTTTTTGGAGTCTAAACTGCACCTTAGACAACTCTCTATCTTAAGACGGCAGTGTGGGTCTAGGATGACAACACAGTACGTTGGCATCTCTCTTGTGCACTAGCATTTGTATAGCCAGAAAAATGTATAGTAAGAAATGCTCAAAAAATCTACCTAACGGCCTAGCCAATTGATTTTAATGAAAAGAACATAATGATAAAGTACGAAAAGTAGATGCATAAATGATAAAGTACGAAAAGTAGATGCATAAATGATAAAGTAAATAGAGGAACACAAGGGTGATGAATATCAACTCACAAAAGTTTCAGTTCACCAGTGATCTCCACGCACACGTTCACCTACACACAAGCAAGAGGGGAAAATTGTTGGGGCTGTATAGGGATTTGCCTCAGTTAAACCCCCACTTTGGTGTTTCCACCACCATGGATAGCCAGAAAAGCAACGGAGTAGAAAGTATGATAAAAGGAGAGAAATGAATACACTAAACACTACAAAAGATAAAAGCTCCACTATCAAATCACAATGCGAAAGTAAAGTGATGCAATAATACCTCCACACAAAGGCACTTAAGGCCAATGAAGGGAGAATGCAAGGTAACAAAGGGAGGTCTCTCAAGACTCTAAGCTCGCAGCTTCTATGGTAGAGCAACATGTACAAAATTGAATTTTATGAAGTAACCAACTACTGCAACGCTCAATGGATTTGTGAAGATGTTGGTAGAATGCTTCAAGAGTGTGCTCAAGAGATCCTAAGAGTGTGAAGAAAATGGAGTGAAATTGCTAGAAATATTGAATGAGTGTGAAGAAGATGAAATGATAGTGAATAGAATGGATTTGAAGGCCAAAAGGAGTTGTTTCAGGTTGGTTGGTTGAACAGAGGTGTTACAATTTAACCCCAATGAAGTGTGTAACATCCCTACGAACTCCAGATGCAGGAATCTGTGTGTGACAGCAGTGCACCATGCAAATGTCTATGCATTGTGCTTGCATCCCTAATGAAAATTCCCTCACCAAAGTACAAAACACGTGCCAAGTGGATAGAAGGCAGATGGGTGGGTGATGTGGAATTTTTCCTTTAGATTTGATTTTCTAAGGTGAGGGTATGGAAAAGGGGAATTTACACAAGGGGTGTAAATTTTCTCCTATTAAATTATATAAAGTGTCAACTTTCTCTACCACCACGCTTTCATCCTATATCATGTCTTGAACAAAATGGTCTTACACATCACTATGTTTCATCCAAATATTAAAGTTATGATTCTTTGCCAAACTAATGGCATTCTTACTATCATAATTAACTCTAAAAACTAACTTAGTCCCATAATTGAACATTATCTCACAATTCAAATGACATACTTATAAGAATGAGTAACTATCATATAATTTGCCTCTATCATATACAAATCAACCACATTGTATCACTTACTCATCCAACTCACTACACCGCTAAATAGAAAAAAACACATAAGCACTAGTACATGTTCTATTGTCAATATCTCCTACTAAATCAAAATACACATATCCTTACATCTCTACGAAGATAAATCACTTATAATGAGTTTGTAAAATCACATGTGAGACCTCTATAGGTTGGGCGAAGTTCTAAGTTCTATCAACATGATTGTGAGCATGCTCCAAGTCACTTGAAGTATCATCATGGAAACAAATATTATATTATATAGTGTCTCACAAGTATCTAAATATTGTCTTTCCTACTGTACCCAATGATCCCTAGTAGGATTAGACATAAAATATCTAAGACTCCCGCCACTTGAGAAATTTCTAGTTGTAATATGTATTTTTTTTACATCTTAAATAGATGTTTATTTTTTAGGAAAAGGTTTTTTGTACACCTTGCATAATATTGGATTAACTAAATTATATAAAATAAATATTTGTTTGTGGTACATCCTAGGTAATGTGTTCAACCACATTAGATATTTATTTGGGTCTACTTGTAAAGGTGTATGTGGCATTGGGTTAAATACTTAATGTGAGTTTGCACATTCAAAAAATATTTAATATTGGGAAAAAATAGTACCAAGAAGTAAATGAAGGGGAAATGGTTTTGTAAGCTTATGGTATGTCATATGGTTTATGTAATACCACTTGGTGATTTTTTGTAAGCTTATTTCTATAAAAG
Source organism: Sequoia sempervirens (assembly GCA_007258455.2). NCBI lineage: Eukaryota > Viridiplantae > Streptophyta > Pinopsida > Cupressales > Cupressaceae > Sequoia > Sequoia sempervirens. Next base: position 11,721 of record VDFB02096500.1, on the reverse strand, counting down.
AAAGAACATTTTTAGTTGTTAAAGGTTGGCTAGTTTGGGATTGGATTGAGTGAGAATCTCTTGTAAGTTGCACATGTGAAGGTTTGATGTTTTACATTGGATGTGTGGTTATATTTTTGTTCACATAGTGTGCATGTAAAGAGCTTGATGTTTTAGAGGTATTCATGGATACTCTACATATGCATTGTATTTTTTCATTATTGAATAATACCTAAGTGATGGATGTTTCTGGAGGTTGGGTTTATCCCTATTCTAGTACATAGGATTAAAAGTACTCGTTTACATGATTTTATCTATTTGGTTTATGTGTAAATTGTCATATATGGTAGTAAATTTCCTTTTATTTAGTATTAGAGCCATAGTTATGGTTATTATAATGCTTTTATAACTAGATCTATTTCATAGTTGAATTCAAGGATTTGTAGGAAATAATGAAGACATTTTCAAGGTATGAGGGTTTTGTGTAGGGTATGTTTTATATATTTACAATTGTGGGATTGAATATTTATGGTTATTTTTTGTAGATCTCATATTTGAATCTAATTAAATAGAAAAATATTTTTAATAGGTGTTCACAATGAGTGTTTTATAGGGGAACTTTCAAAGATGCCCCTTAGGAAAAAATAAACCTATTGCCTAAGCCTTGAGTTTGAACATAAGTATTGAAATTTTTTGGGTATCTCTTTTGTTCCATCCTTTTCCATTTTAACTTTTCTTTCCTTTATCAATCTTTGGTCAATTTGTGTAACCTTGTCGGCTCGCGACCCCATACTCACAACTTGTCTTTCACTGACTTGGATTTCATTCTTGAACTCGTTTCTTTCTAGTGTTAGCTTTTCAACCAATTTTAAAAACCTTTTTGGCTATTTTTGAAATAGAGAGGGATTTTCATAGTTGTGACAAATCTTGTCAGGGTCGATGATTCTTTCCTAACTAGTTCCAATTTTGACGAAGTATTGCAAACATCATCCAAAGTGTAGTCTACTAAGAGAAGGCATTCAGATAAAGGAAGAAAGGTCTTGATGGGTTTAACTATAGCTTTCTAACTTTATTGACTCTTGACTAAGTTTTTTAAAGTGTTTCAAATACCTTACTTTGTTAAATGTATTTGTTGCATTGGTGGTTGTCGTTGCACCAAAATATTGACATGTTAATGCCCAGTACAATCGCTATATTTATACAAGATCCATGGGAGGTGGTTAATCCATGTCATGAACCCAAGCACCATGTTGCACCAAGGAGATCAAGGAACACACCATCTTGCAAAAATCCACCTGTTGATGGGTCAAAAAAGCACAACAACATTTAAACAGAATATTACTATTTTGTTTCTCCTGAAAAAGAAAGATAACACATGGATATCTAACTCCCAAGGTATTGGTAATCGACTCTCGACTATTCTGATTTCACTCAATGATTGATGTAACTATAATGTTCAAGGGGCCTACTAGTGTTGAGCTTATGGATTGTTACAAGATCAAACATATATTTAAACCTACTTTAACCGGTGGTTTTAAAGAAATGAAAAAGGTAGATCAAAGATTTTAAACTGAAGAGAATGTTGATTTATCCAACTTAATCAGACTCGTTGCCTTCCAAGGAATTCCTAAGCTAAAACTGCATAATAAAATCAACTTGTAATTAATACACAGTTTCATTCATGCACAGTGCAAAATTCAATAGTAGATTGCAAATCATCACTTAAACAAAACATCAGATAAAATTTCATTCCTTGAAAGCTTTTCAAATCAAACAATTAATCCAAGATAAATACCATTCTAGAGCACAATATGAAGTAGATTTAAATCTGGTTGCTTCTACTATTGGTGAAACAGATAAATAGCATTTACAAATTTGGCAAGATCACCAATGTACAGAAAACCCATGTCTTTGAATTATCTCCATCTATACTAAGAGAATCTAGAAGATACATCACTTCCTCTTTCTATTGAACTAAAAAAATGCCTAACTACTATAAACCCTAGCTTGCTAATTCTTAGCCCTAACTTTTCTAATAATAAAAAGGAGAAGATGTTGAAGATAAAAAAGGATCCCCCACAAAGAGTAAAAAAATACCATATATACCAAACGTTCCAAAAAAAACAAGTCGGCCCCATTTTAGGGTTTACAAAAAGTCGATTACAGAAGGGTCGGCCCTAGAAGAGCTTCGGAATAAAGTCAATGATGCATTAAATGCATATACTATGTTCATGTCAGCGAAAGATCTCCCTCAAGCATGGTCTTCAGATCTTTTGCAACCATTGAATTAACTCGCAGCCCTCGTGGCCAACCTCGAGACTTCTTTACAGAGCTACTTTGAATGTTTTGAAGCACTGTCATTAATGTCGATCTACCTTCTTCCATTAGACACCCAGCTTTCATTGAGACTCATGGCTTCTTTGCTTCTTCTTTCCTCTCATTCTAGATCTTTCTGCAAGTTGACCCCCTTGAGGAACAACATCCGATGTTCCCAGCATGCTTTAACCCTGTAAAACAATGCCTTCATTAGTCCTCAAAAGCATAGAAAACACATTCTTCATCTCACCCTTCATAAATATTTTAGCAAAAATAAACTCAACTCCAGTGGAGGCGGAACCAAATCCAAACTAGAAACACACTTTCTTTAATACCTGCGGAGGTGGAGCCAAGACAAAATTGGAACCAGGACCAGAGTTAGAATGAGAACCGAACATAAGACAACTCGTTAACTTCAATTCATCACATCGTTCCGTCTCCTACCCCACAAGAAAGTAGATAAGCAAAGAGCCAAACACAAGGAACAAAGATGGAAACAAATGCAGGCGGGATCAGAGCAAAAACCTATCCCAGGCAAGCCATAATGAAGGCGAAACTAGAACAAAAACCCGACCCTAAACTTTCTCCAAATTCTAGGTTTGAGTTCCACCCTGGATCTGCCTCTGACAACATACAAAGAGACAACAAAAAGGATAAAAAGAAAAAGGGAAGAAGGGGAGAAAACACCCCACGACCAAAAGATCGAAATAAAAGAAAAATTAAATGAACAAGACCAGTGGAATAGGGACCAAAATGGAACCGAAACCTAGAACTTAGAAAGGTTCCAGAGTTCAGTTCTGTTCTACGTCCCGCATCTGCCAGAACAAAAGGAACAAATGCAAAGGGAACTAACAAAACCAGAACCAGATCAGAACTGGAACCGGGAACTTAGAGAAGTTCTAGAGTTTGGTTTCGGTCCCAGTTCCGCGTCTGCCAGAACAACAAAAGGAAAGGCCCAAGGCAAAAAGGAAAACTCCTAAGGCGCAGAACACAAAACCAAAGGAAAACGACCAACAAATAGGAGAAAAGGACCAACCCAAATGTTAGTTGAAATAACCAACAAAGAAGAAACAAAAAGAAAAGGCGGGGTCGGAGTCAGGATGGAAACCAAACCAGAAACCTTGAAAGAGTTCAATGTTCAGATTTATCTCCAGATCCGGCTCTGACAGAACAAAAGATAGACTTAGGAGGAAAACAAAAGGACTCCTAAGACCCCACCAAACAACCAAAGGAGATGAACATAAAAGAAAAGGGGGGACCCATTTTGTTCCAAAATAAAATGGGGTGGTTATGCAAGGCATAACAAATGGCGACTTCGCTGGGAAAATGGTTTACCTATTTTAAAGAAACTGAAGGATTCAGCTACCTAGAACTCATGGTTTATGGACATCACAACTTGATTTGGGTCATTTTTAACAACCAAGGTTGAGCTAGAATCTCAAATGTAAATCAGCACTAGCTACCTCTAAATCTATGTGTGTGCTTGATGGTGCATCACCCTTTTTATAAAGTTTTCCACATCTTTGGAACAACAATGTGCAAGATTTGAACTACATGAGTTGATTCCCTTTAGTTGTTGCAATCATATCTTGGGCATTGCTCCACTACTAGTCAGGCATCCATAGCTCTGGTAGAGATACTGGAATCACCCATTCATATTGAGTTTTCTTTTCTTAGATAGTTCTTTCTTTTCTTTTTCTTTTTTTTTCTCTTGGAGTTTCAAATATTTCATTCAATTCTTTCTCAATATATCAGATGTCTAACATCTGTTATGGGTTGAAAACTACCATGGACCTCATAACAACATCTGGGGAATCAGATTTTTCACTCAAATCTTACAACACCATCGCCCTAGGACAAATGTACCATTACAAAAGGAGATGTTTTATTGATGTGACAGATTCAACCGTAGTTAATGAAGATTGTTTACTTTGCACCTTGTTTTTAAGACTTTCCACGACTCTTATTGATAATGGGCATAAAAGAACAAATTTAGGACAAAATCATCCAATCAAAAAACCTAAAAATATCTAAACCAACTTCTCTCCTAGTAACCAAGGTATACTTAAGATAACAACCCCCCTTACACCTGCATAAAATGAAGGTCCTCACACAAAAAGGAAACAACAAGAAAAAGAACAAAAAGGAAAAGGGAAGCAAGGAAAACAACAAACGACAAACAAGCAAAATAGCAAATTATTCACATATATACAACCCATCAAGAATATCAAACTTTATGACTCAAAATAATGTTTAAGAAACTGTCAATTGACAGGCAATGGAATAGGCTCTCCTATTAAACTGTCTAGCCAGAAAGCATTTTCTCCTAGGATTTCAGCAATTTGATAGGGACCCAACCAGAGCTTATCAAATTGCTGTTGATCGCCCTTCTTTTCATTAGCTTTATCCCACAGCAACACAAGGTCTGATATTCTGAAAGCCTTGATTTTGGCTCTTTTGTCAAACCAACATTTGACAACAACTTGGTGCTTAAAGAATTGTTGCAAAGTAGCATCTCTCAACTCTTCTAATTTCAGCAAGCCGATTAACCTTGCTTCAATCCTATCATCACTAGAGTAAAATTTCTACATAAATTTTAGGACAGGTATTTGAAAGTGAATAGGTAACACGGGCTCTTGGCCATATACTAGCTTAAATGGTGAAGTCTTTAAAGTAGCCTTGATCCTAGTCCTATCTTCCCATAAAGCAAATCTTAACTGGGCATGTCAATCCCTAGGATTGTTCTCTAACAATTTTTTTATTACTCCTAGGAGATTCTTATTGGTTGATTCTGTAACTCCATTCCTTGCAGATAATATTTTGAGGAATACTTTAAAACAATCTTATGATCATAAGCCCATGAAATGAACTTGGTAGAAGAAAAGGCAGGGCCATTGTCACATAACAGTGCAAAAGGTACTCTAAACCTGGTTGTGATGCATTCTATGAGGAACTTGATTACCACTTTCATTGTGTTATTCTTGCAAGGTATAGCTTCTTCCCATCTTGTGTAGTAATCTGTGGCAGTCAAAATGAATTTGTGTCCTAGTGAAGAATTTGGGTTAATTAGCCCAATAAAATCAAGTGCCCATTGAGCAAATGGTCTTACCTCGTATACTGGTTGCAATGGCATGGCTGAATGGTGCCCTCTTGATGCAAAATTCTGACATATGTGACATGTTCTTACATGTTGGTGGGCATCCTTAAACACACACAGCCAATAATAACCAGATCTGAGGATCTGGTGTGCTAACAAATTTGTCCCATGAAATTCAGCAATTGCATGCTTAGCCTCTCGCTGATCAAGACATCGTAGGTTTAAACTCCCTCAAAATTCTTCTTGTATAACAATCCTCCTTTGAGCATATAATGGGATTTTTTCATTCTTAGTGCTCTCCTTTGAGTTGTATTCATTCCCTTTGGGCACCAATTACTAAGCATGAAATAGATAATATCGGCATACCAAGGGTCATTGGAAAAGGATTGTTGTGTACTGCTGACAAATAATGTTCTCGCCAGTATCCACCATTGATTTAGATAGGCCTTGACCTCAAAAAAGTTTCATAGGGTGAATCTTTAGGTCAAACTCCTACAATATAGCCATCCATTTCCCCCTTCATTCTCCCAACTCACTTTGCATAAGTAGAGACTTCATAGCAGCATTAGGAACTACAGCAATAATCTGACTTTGAAGGATATAATGCCTAAACTTCTTGACAGCTCTAACCAGTGCAAAAGCTTGTTTCTCAAGAGGTGGGTACTTGACTTCAGCATTCTTAAACAGAGATCTCATGAAGGCAATTTTCCTTTCATCCCCCTCCTCTCTTTGTTGTGTCAAGACAGTTGCACATGAGTGTTTAGAGGAAAAAGAATAAACATCAAATGGCTTCAAGTAGTCAGGCTTGGTGAGGACTGGAACTTCTGAAATGGATTGCTTGACCTAACAAAAAGTAGCCTTTGCCTCATCACTCCATTATATTCTAGCCTCTTTCTTCATCATTTCATTCAAAGGTTTAACAATCTTTGCAAAACCTGTGATAAACTTTCTCACAAAGTTGATCTTTCCGAAGAAAGATCTCATCTCCTTCATACTTCCTGGCATGGTTAACTTCAAAATAGACTCAACTCGGTCTAGATCTATCAATATCCCTCTTTCCAAGATTATGTGTCCCAAAATTTTCCCTTCAGAAACCCCGAACACACACTTTTTTAGGATTCAAAGAGACACCATATCAGATACATCTTTCAAGAACTTTAGCCAAGTCTGCAGCATGGTTTAGTCTATCTTTAGAGAATACTGTCAGGTCATCCATGTAAATGATGATGCATTTACTAATCAAATCTTTGAACACTACCTCCATGGCATGTTGAAAGGTTGCTCCAGCATTTATCAGACCAAATGGCATCCTTCTATAAGCGAATGTTCCCCACTTAGTAGTGAAGGTTGTCTTCATTCTATCTTCATAATTAACGATCACCTGATTGTACCTGGAATAGCCATCCAAGAATGACATCATCTGAGACCCATTGATAGTTTGCAAGACTTCATCCAAAGAAGGGAGTGGGTAGCTGTCTTTTCCTGAAGCTCTATTCAGATTCCTGAAATCTACACATAGCCTGATCTCTCCATTCTTCTTATGAACTGGAACCAAGTTATCCACCCACGTTGAATGTCGTACGGGGAAGATTATTCTTGCAGAAATAAATTTATGAAATTCCATGAAGATCAGTGGTTCAATCAGGGCATTGACAAGATGTTATTTTTGCCAAAATGGTCTAGCTTTAGGCTTCAAAGGAATAGTATGAGTCATCACAGAAGTATGAAATATTTTTAGATCTTCGTACCCCCAAGCAATTGCAGCAACATCTTTCTTTAATGCCCTGAGTATATCTTTTCTAATTGCTCCACAGCAGGCTTTCCCTATGTAAACATTTATTTTGAGGCTAGAATTAGCTAAGTTAATAGTTTCATATTCACCTCCTTTATCTTCAATTGATACCTTTTCCCCAGCCCTTGGGTCTGAATCAAAAATTCTCTCTAAGGCCACCATTCCCTTAGGAATGCTATTACATTTTAAATTGAGGACCCCCTCTATATCACAGTCTTCGAGGTTCTAGTCTCCTTGATCCCTATCAAACTCATTGATGATATGTCCTTCAAAAACATCTGAGCTTGCTAGAAAAGCAAGGATATGTTGATCATCATCGAAGACTTGAAAGTTCCTGACATTATCGGGAATAGTCAGGGTGGACATCAATTCTACTGAGAACCTTTTAAGCTTGGAGCCTTGCATGGGTTCTAGGGTACTTGCGGCCACGGCTAATGAATCAACTATTTGATTCTCCTCTCTAGGAATTAAACTAATACCAAAAGCATCAAAGTCTTCAATTAGGTTCCATACCCGATTTCTATAAGCTGCTAGCCTTTTATTGTGACATGTGTATTGGTTGTGTATTTGCTTGATGATCAGTTTTGAATCTCTTTTAACCATCAAGGCAATGATTTTCTTCTGATGTGCCAACATCAATCCCTGAGCCAATGCTTCATATTTTTCTATATTGTTAGTGCATCCAAACTGTAACTTGTAAGAAGCAAAAAATGTTTTCCCTTTCGGGCTGGTTAATTCAATTCCAGCACTACAACCTATTTTGTATTTGGATCCATCAAACGTGAGGGTCCATAAGCTTATCATGATTTGGGGTTGATCCCTTTGAGGTTTTTATAGGTGTTTGGGTAAGATGAACCATAGGTGAGGCCACTTGTTCTTTTGCATCAAACATTGGGAATGGGTGTTCAATAGGTCCATCAGATGTAATATCCAACTTTTGCTCAGATATATCATGTAATCCTAGGATATCTTTCTGACAATTACTTGTATCTTTGATTAATCCCTTGGGTTTTCATATACTTGTGAGTGCAGGGGTATCAAACAAACCTTGGGGTTGTTCATCATAACTACATTGGTCCGGTATTGCGACCAGGGTAGGTTCAGTTTGAGGGACTTCCTCTAAAGGTATATTGTCCCTAGTTAACATTATTGCATATTTGGCTTTGAATGAGAAGTGATCTGAAGCACCCTCAAGGTGACTTGGGTGGGTCTCTTCAGTTTGGGAAACATGATTCAAAACACTGATTTAGGGTTGGCAAGTCAGTTCCGAATGATCTTGGTAGTGTACCCTTAGGGAGTAGTAGACTCTGCAAATCAATATCTTCCCCTAAGGCCAGCTAGTCCTATTGCAGCTTCCTAATCAATACCTATTGGTTTTCGTTAATTATGGGATTAGTGAATTTTTTCATTGACAAATCTTTAGAATCAAGAACCGAAAAGCTCAGAATTTCCTCTCTTTTATAAACCCCTATCTCGGTTTCAAAATAAGCTATCTCCTTGGTACAGTCATACTTAGTGATGATATGTTTGAGGTGAGGTTCACTCTCAATCCTAATCTAGGTAGGCATTCCCCTCCATGGTAGCCACATGTGTGAAAGGTCGAGGGAGAGATATCCCCCTATACTCTTCATTAAATCTCTGCTCAACAACATTCCATAAGTCTCAAGAATGTCTGCTACTTGAATATCCATATTGGTTAAAATCTTAGGGTTAGACCCTACTTGCACATGTATATTTCTCAATTCTCCAACTACATTAACCTCTGTTTTATCGAGTTTGATGACCTTTATATTTGTTTGGATAGGGTTCAATCCCATTTTCTTGCATATAGAAAATGGCATAACATTTCCAGAAGCCCCTGAATCTAGCAGACAATTATGTAGATTCTTCCCACAGATTCTCAAACTTAAAATAAATGGTGGGGTACCTACCTTGTTTCTGAAAAAAGTTGCGTTCATGTCTGTAGCAGGTGCCACCTTGGTTTTCCCTTTTGAATTATCAGCTTCTTCCAAAGCTTTCAGCACTATCTCTCGTTGGGTAGGGCACCACTTTAGGATGTCAAAGTATGATAAAGAGGTTTTTTGTTTCTTCATCTCAGAAACAATATCAAATTCTATGTTATAGCTTTCATTACCTCTAAAAACACCAGATGAATTACCTTTTCCATGGAAGTCAGGTGGGCCCTTTGGTGGAGGAGGGTTGTTATCAGCACCCTGATTCGGAGGCACCATATGGTTAGGTGGTGTTGATGTAGTGACGGACACCTATTCTGATTTCTTAAAAAGTGTCCTCCTTTTGTCTGAAAGGCTTGGGCATCATACACATCTTCCTCTAGTTCATTCTCATTATGCATTGGGAATGAAGTTTCTTCTTCAAAGAGGTCATAAGTCATAGTTGTATCCACTGAGCCACCTCCTTTGTTTGAATTCCCTTGGAATGTTTGGGCATATTCTTGTGCCATATTTACAACCTTCTCCATTTCAGGGTAGTTTACCTCAGAATGAATTGCAGTATCATGCAACTTGCACTAGTTAGTCATAAAATTGAGGTCAGCCACATTCGCCACATGCTGCCTATCCTCATTAGCTTGATAATTGTGAGAAACTCCACTTTTATTTGGCCCCATATTCCATTGTCGGTTGTTATTTGGCCTTTGGTTATATCCTCTATTTTTATTTTTATAGCCTTGGTTAGGGGATTTTTGGCCTTGATAATTCCTCTGGCTATGATTGTAATTGTTTGGATAATTACCCTGATTGTTATTACTTTGATTAAGGTAATTACCTTGGTTCTGAGAGGGTTTAAGTTTAAGCTAGGCCATATCATTTGTGACTTGAGACAAATTTCTCTTTAAGGTCTCCACCTCATTTGTGAGTTGAACAATCTTTTCACTCTCGACACTCTTAGCAATAGGTGGCTGACCAATAGGATTTGGTATTCCCATTTGATTATGATGACCATGCTGACTATGATGAGCCTGTGATTGTTGAGAGAAGTTAGGAGCTCCATTGGCAAAGAATGGAATAGGAGATTGAGTCTGCAACTCAGATATAGGTCCATAATGGGAAGGAGACATCCCTGGGATAGTATTGAATAAATGGGTTGGGTTAGGCATCTGATATCCTATTGAAGGAAAACCTCCTCCCAAGTTTCCTTGTTGAGAGCTAGTTTGTTGTTGCAACTTGATGGCTAGATGATAAACTTTAAACAGGGAATCAATATTTTTTGGCTGATAAGTCCTTTGAAGGAACACGCCAAGCAAAGGGTCTATAACTCTAAAATATTCTTGAATGGAACTATTCCCAACAACTAGAAAGGGGTCCTGCAGTCTCCTATACATTCGTTGAAACCTGGTATTGAGCAAGGGTTGGGATTCACATGGCTCCTTCCTAATGGTAGAAAACTGGTGGAACAAAATGGTCGGATCCACATTGTAGACATCGAAAACATACTGATTGACATCGTGCATCTGATCCTGACTTACTAACATCATTTCTTCCTAAATCATCCCTTAGTCTAACCATTTAATCAAATTCCCCTATCTGATTAAATTCATCAATATTCGTCTCTTAATTGAATAAATCATTTTATCTGATTAAGTCAATTCTTTTTATTAATTAAATCAACCTATATGATCTAATTATCCCTATTTAATTAAATAATCAATTTATTTGATTAAATCTCTAAAGTCTATCTATTAAATTAAATAAATTAAAACCTTATTTGATTTAATCTAACATCATCCCCTTGAATTAAATGAATCAAAATCTTTATTTAATTAGCCTCTTATCACATTCCCCTCTTATTTGATTTAAATAAACCAATAAATCTAAGTCAAATAAGTCACATCATCTAATCTCCTATTAAATTAATTAACCCTTGATTAATTTAATCTAATCTCATGTCACATCCTCTAGATAATGCAAGTTGCACATGAAAATAGATTTAATTCATTTATTAAATCCCTATTTTCCCTCGCATGGCATCTTTTGGAATATTCTCTCAATTTGAATTCAAAAATTCCAAGTCAACATGTACATCCAACAAGGCAATAACTTCCTCTTACATGTCCTTTTCCTTGAGCCATGTGGCATTTATTGTATTTTCCCTTCCCTCTTACATGTATTTCAACAAATTTGAAATTCAAATATTGGCATTTATTGGCACAAACCCCAAATCTTGCACAACCATCATCCATTCATAGCTTGACAAGTGGCACCATATCATTGGATGAAAGTTAGTCCCATATTGCTCAAATTTGGCCTTTCATCCATCTTGAAATTATATAAATGAAGAGCTCCTCTCCTCATTTCATCATCATCAAACATTGCAAAGTTACCATGCTAAAATACTTAGCCATCTCCATCCATCATTTGAATTCTTAGCTAGGCTTTTTGCAGATTTGGCTTGGAGTTCTCATCTTTTCATCAAAAGTGGATCAATATCATCTTCAACACATCAATATTTCATCATAGGGATTGGGAAAGGGCCAATTTTCACAACAAATTGGCACCAATTCCCCCATGGGATTAAGAGT